>APFE031003216.1:186489-217385 GCA_000404065.3 Pinus taeda | reverse complement strand
ACATAAGACAACCTTTATATGTCCCTGGGTTACCTTTGCATATAGAAAGATGCCTTTTGGTCTTAAAAATGCTGGAGCTACCTTTCAGCGGGCCATGTCATATGCTTTCCACGACATCAAGCATGTCATCGAAGCGTACTTAGATGATCTCGCTGCTCGTTCCCGAAAGAGGATTGACCACCCTAGTCACCTTTGAATGGTTTTTGAACGATGTTGTTTTTATAAAATCCAGTTGAATCCCAATAAGTGCGTTTTCGCAGTTACGTTCGGTCAGTTGTTAGGGTTCATTGTGTCAAATGAAGGGATTCGGATTGATCCCTTCAAGGTTGAGGCAATAGTTCAGTTTCCTCCCTCGTCCTCAATTCGTCAACTTCAGAGTCTTCAAGGGAAGGCTAATTTCTTAAGGCGGTTTATAGCAAACTATGTCGAGATCACTAACGGGTTCATGTGGTTGTTACGGAAAGGAGTTCCATTTGTATGGGACAACTTTGAGCAACGATCATTTGATGACCACTTTCGTCTAAAAATTTAAGGAAAGCGTATGGAAAAAGTTACCAGAATGGAATGGGATCCCTAATTATGGAGGTTCTTCATTTGTCATGCACCGTAACCATCCCCAACTTGTGTCTGAGCGTTACTTGTGTTGGCTTCTGCACTCATTTGACACGACTTCCCCTGCAGACAGAGTGTTGGTATTTGATGTGGAAGAAGAGAAGTGGATGGACCCAATTCCATTTCCTCAACTGCCGCGGGGTGAAAAGTTGTTTTCTTTTATTTTTGAACATAATAGGGCACTTTGTATTATAAGAAATGCATATGAGAATCTTACCAGGATTTTGGTAATCTGGAAATTCCATATGGAGGAAAGAGTATGGAGACACGCGGAATCCATTCCGCCGCCCCCTTTTCGTTTTCAGGATGTGTTTCCCCCAGAAATGACAGGCCAGGGATTCCCCCCAGAAATTACAGGCCGGGGATTCTGGGGATTCGAATGTGGGAATTTTTCTAATAGCCGTGTTTCTATTTTTGACATGTCCAATCACGGTTTGAAATATGTGGGGAAATTCCAATCAGCCATTGTCATGGAGCCCAACCTCTTTAGATTGGTTTATTAAGTATCTGTTACTTTTTGCAATTAGTATTTGGAACAACTTTTTTGTAATGTATTGAACATTATTACTTTTTATTATTATTAACTATTTGAAAGGTTTTTTCAAGAATATTTTCTACTTGATGTATGTTTATAGATAACTCTTGAAAGTGAGCGTTGAGTGTTGGATTAGAGATGTAAAGAGGATCATTACAAAGAGCATATAATAATAATCGTATATTTGGATATAACAAGTCAATTTTTTTTTTTTATAAAGTAGTTAAAAGATTATTTTTAGTTATTTTTTTCTACTTGATGCGTGTTTATAATTATAAGTACCATCTGCTTGATCCATGTTTATAAGCACCATTTACCTGATGTATGTTATTTGATGAATTTTAGTTGATTTTTTTTAATTGATGCATGTTTATAATTATAAGTAATTATTGAATGCATGTTTATAAGTACCACTTACTTGATGTAGGTTTTTAAGTAACATTTTAGGTTATACATATGGAGATTTATTTAATTTCTGGAAGGTTACGCATTTGTTTTGTGAATTAAGGAATTTTTTTACATTCATTTATATTTTAAGGAGGCTTGTAGGCTAATAAGTCATTCAAATGCCTCATATATATTTGGAAACATGTCATTCTAATCTCACATCATTAAACACTTAGATATTTTATGCTCCTAGATTATTTTGGGCATTTCTCTTTTGGATATTTTTAGATGTAAGGATGCACTTTTATATTTGTAGATAAAGAGTTTTTCTTTTGAGTTATTATTTGGAATCAATGATGGAATCTATTTGCATGTTATCTAGTAAGTTCTTTTATTGTTGAACATTTATTCTCTATGTCTAATGTATGGAATAATTGAGGTCTTGAGGTCATGCTAAATTGTGCCCTTATTTGTTGAAAATTAATCAAGTGCTATCTAGATCAAATATTGCATGCACTAGTCATATGGAACATGTGAATTGATGGCCCCAATGGTGATTTTTCATTATCTCTCCCATGAAAAAATGATTCTCCATTAGATAGGTAGTTTTTCAACATTTGATGACAGGGCATCTAGATTTTGACCTCCTTAGTAAACCTTTGACAAATCGAACACATCATAGACTACATTTATCCCATGGTCAAGGGAATGATCCACATAGTTGGTGACCATAACTCTTTATTTTACATATTTTCTCTCTCTTTAACTCAACCCTTTCAAAACGAAGCTTGAAAGGTAGGGTTTCATGTGAATCCCTAAGCAAGGTGATTTTCGAGGATTAGAGAGCCTAAACATCAAGATGATAGTATTTCCCACAAAATTTATGCTTTTGGTGGCAATCCACTTCAAGTTCATCCACAAAATTTCTTTTCATGGTTATTTTCCTAAGAGGGAAACCCTAGTTTTTCCTTGCTTCAACATAAGGGATTTCTTGAAGGTTTCATGTGTTGAAGGAAATGTAACTAGGTTCAGTCTTCATAAATGTAATTTTGATATTTGTATTTATTAAAGAATTTTTTTTCTATAGTATTTGTCAATGAGTTTCTTTCTCATTGAACATAGGTCAAGCTCATTTTCAAATTATTCTAGAAAGTCAAAGTCAAAATGTAATTATGATGAGATCCTTTGAGGGCATGTTACATCATGTATGTCAATGTACAAGGTCATGGGAACACCTCCAAGAAAAGTCAAATCCTCTCCTAGTGTCAACAAAGTCTCCAAGCAGCAAAATAACGAGGAAAGGATGAATTACAGCAAAACTCTGAAGTCGACCTAATAGACAGTCAAGTCAACTTGAAGAGGAGGGACAAACCTCTACTTATAGAGGTTGTCCACTCCTAAAAAGCATGATGAATTCTCTATGAAATCAACGAGGGTAGAAGGCAAGAAAAAGAGTATTATGGACGACGAAGAAAGCCAAGGTAAAGGGTTTACAAGGGAAACAAGAAAGGAGGAAGAACATCAACGAAAAGGAAACGTTTTCTAGGGTTTCTGCAACCACACGTGCAAATATAAAGTAGGCTTCCTGTGGTCATTACATTAGTAACAAGTATCTTGGTTTTGGCCTAATAAACAATGACCATAAGGACTCCCCAACCAGCGAAGAAGAAGTAA
This sequence comes from Pinus taeda, assembly GCA_000404065.3. Taxonomy (NCBI): domain Eukaryota; kingdom Viridiplantae; phylum Streptophyta; class Pinopsida; order Pinales; family Pinaceae; genus Pinus; species Pinus taeda. Next base: position 214,177 of record APFE031003216.1, on the reverse strand, counting down.
AAGATAACGAGGAGAAGGAGAATGTTGTATGGTTTCTATCCACACATGCATCAAGTAAAACTTTGCATATTTGACAACAGAATAAGGTAGCAACATTCAATGTGTATTTAGGTCTACAAGGTATCCAAAGGAAAGTGAAGAAGACTCTCTCTATAACGAAGTAAAGAAGCCCTAATGTTCTAAGGTTTCCTAACTTAGAAAAGCAACAGAAGAAGGAAGAAGTGCTAAGGAGCAATGATCTAAAATGATCATTGACTAAAACTGGCGTAGAATTTATTAACCATTAATGAATTGAATGTTAGCTGAAAGTGCGGAAAACAAGGAAAACTGCTTGAGAGGGAGACTTTACGACAACTAATTAAACACAAAAAATAAGAAAAACAAAATTGAAAATAGTAAAAACAAAACGATACCAGTCAGAAAAATTTATTATGGAGTTTCCCCCTGATGGACTACATCTCTGGGTCCACTTTCAAGATAGGCGACCACTTTATTAGGATTGAAACAAAAGAGGTTGATTACACAGAGATTTAATCATACTGAATATGCACACAGGCACTTCTGATCATTGCAAATGGATAGTTCTCTGAACCATATTTCCAACGCCTATCATGATTCCCAATTCTGACTCAGGATGCTCCTGTTACACTGAAAACAAAATTTCCTATATCCTCCAGAATCTGCAAACAATAATCAAAACCACTCTCCTCCTGATAAATGAAGAAAATCCGCCTTTTAAAGGCCTGCAAGTACATCAAAACCACATTGGCTAGGTCTGAGGTGAATTTGGTTGCTTCAGGATAGTTTTAGAGCATCAGTCTAGTTGGCATTTGACACCTAGGATGGTTCTAAGGTCATCACATTAGTTTGTTGACAAAACTGTTCAAAAAAACCCAAAATAACCATAGGATAAGCCACATAACCATTGGTGGTCAGCTAACCGGGCAGAGGAGGTTTGGCAATTGCGTGTAACAACATGCAGTCTAACCGTTGGGTGCCACCTCAACAGTCTTTCCCCACGGTTCTGGCTACCCTCGCAGTGACTGTTGGCATGTGTCCGCATTCTTCCCACACTGTTAACTATGGCGGCTTACCTCTGACGTAGTTGCAGTTCCTAATGGTTAACAATACAATGTTCACATATTAATGGTTTTTACTGTTGTTCTCAGACTTGGGGGTTACCACCTTATCCCGCTAGAACGTTCACATGACAACTTCTGACGTGGTTTCTATTGGCGGTTAACCCCAAGCCTATTGGTTTGATAACCCGACAGTTTACATACTTGATCACATGTGGCCTTTCCCCTTCACGGTTTCGCTGTGGTTAGGGTGACGGTTAGGGCCTGTGTAATGGTTTTTACAATGTTTTGTATGTATTTCATATGCCGAGAGCTAAAACATGTTAGTTTTTGGACTTACGCTTAGGTTTTCAATACATGGTTTGTATTGCAATAGGTTTAGGGTTTTATATTTAGTCTTTAATACATATGCAATGTATTTTGGTTTAGACTTAGATTAGGTTCTAGAATTAGGTTTTGTATTGCATTGTTGTATAAATTTAGGTTTAGGTTTAGGATTATGTGTATTAGGTTTTAGGGTTACATTTTGTTTTCCAAAAACCCATGTACAACATATTGTCACAATGTGACATAAAACCATATACACATCATCAACACAAATGGCATTTGTGAGGAAAACCCGACGACAAATAATATCGAACCTCTGCAACGAACGACACCCATGTCGACACCAAATCCTGCGAGGCGAATGACAATCACATGTCAATGACCAAACCCTAGCGGAACTGACAACAAACTCATGTCAACAACTAGGTGCTAAACCATTTCAACTGAACGCTATGAAAAACCATGTTACCTAAACAACCTGATCCATAGCCAAAACTATCGAAGCTGATGACACCAAACTGAATTGACGATGACATTGAACACTAACGATGACCTGTGTAACTAATCTAACGAGATCCTCCTAGATCAATCCTCTCCACTTGAAAGCTTTTGGACCACAAACGTTTGTCTAGCCAAATAGTCGATGAGGGTAGAACTCCCTCTCTTTCCACCTTGACCTGATGATGTACCAGTACATTCGATTAATCACCTACAAGTGATGATCCTGATGATGCTGACCATGGATCATTTTGAGTCGGTGATGTGTTCCATCCATCTGCAGTATGAACAACTTCCGACGATGGGCAAACAACTTGTTATGAACTGGAAATTGAATTATTTCCATGAAGAACCATGAGTTAGTGATTCATAGACATCTTTGAAGACAATCTCTATAGAATATTCTTTAATACCATCAACATGTATTAACAATCTATTTTGTAGAATGACAGAGGCAATCAAAGATATACTTGAAATTAAACCAGCTATACTTTCCTGATTCCTGATTACTAAGTGAACTTACTGCCATAAACCCATCAAACTATAAGGTGAAAATTGTTGCAGCTTAGTTTGTCTTTGAAAGTATTGAATTAGTTGTTGATTTGTTCGAATCACTTTTTCTTCATCTATTAAATGATGTTTCCATTGATTAGCACTTTCCCCTTATGCATAAGTTTCCCTTAGACACTTTGACACTGCTTTAGAAAAGTCTTTGATATGAAAACAAATAGATTTCCTCTCCCCTTGAAAAGAGGTTTACAAACTATTGGAAATGTGAAATGGTGACACAATAAAAGAGAAATTGAACACTGATTTTCTCCAATATTGACTTGTATCCCTGTAACTGTTAAGTTCCAAACTTGAACTGCATTGATTCATTCTAACATTAGGAAGAGGAGCTTTAGGCACAAACTATAATTCATGTTGTATTCCCTGCTTATGAGTAAGATGTTTGGTTTTACATAAAACTGGAATAGTTTTTATCTCTTTGCTCAAACCATCTTTAAGTTGAGTCTCATAACTTAAACAAGCATCACGTTGATTGTTATGTTGCTCCTTTACACACATGATTACGAATCTCTTATTTGAACTTATTAATCTTTTCAGCTGATTAGCATTAATATTCAAGTGATTTTTACTTTGATGTGCCCTAACAATAAATTCAACCCCATCTTTCTTAAGGAGATATTTATGTTCTCTCCTGTAAAATACTGCATCATGATCATAATGATAAGGAATTCCTAATACAACACATATGTCTATTGGAACCACATCTAATTCCACTTCATCAATGTAATTAGTTGTAATGTAAAATCTTAATCGACACTGTTTGGTGACTTTTATCTGAGTTGATTTATTTAGCCATCCTAATGGGTAAGTTTTTAGACGATTCTGTGTTTCCAAACCCAAATTCTTAACTAAATATTCAGAGATTAAATTTGCCTATGATCCACTGTCAAACATTGTATCTATCTTTGTATGCTTAGAAGTTATCCTTATGTTAAACAATTCAACTTTTTTATCCCCATTTGAAGGATTTATGTTCGATGAAGATGCAATAGTTTTCGAACATGAACCAGTGTCAGAAGTTTTACCTGTCGTAACCATAGTGGTTATCCTCCTTTCATCACCTGAATCTGAACCTAGATCTTGCTGGACTGCTGCAATGGCCTTCTTTTCATCCTTCTCCTTAAGGAACTTTTTGGGCTTATGTTCTGGATGAATTTTCCAACACTTGGATTCATCATAACCGATTCTTTGGAAATGAGAACAAGTAGGTCTTTCCTTCCGAACGATCGTTGATTTCCTTCTCTTCGAAATGTTCTTCCCCTTACTGTCATTGGAATCTTTGATTTCCAACTCTTTGGATGACTACGCTCAAAACTTAAATGGTCTGCCACTTGATCCAATATGCATGGCCTGAACACACACTTCATCTAAATGATCAGGATTAAACATCAATAAAGTATGTTGCAAATATGAATGTAAACTACCGATGTATTTTAACAAAGTTTTGCGTGTATCCAATGAAATACCAAGCACCAATTCTTTCTTTCTGAACTCTTGAGTAAACTCCTAAACACTCTGCCCTTTACCTTGCCTCAGATGCTGCCAATCAATAATAGCTCACTGCATGTATCCCAATGGATAGAATTATTTCCTAAGAGCTTTTAAAATCTTAGACCATGAAGAGATGACTTTTCTTTTATGCTTTACATCTATTTGAGTTTTACTTTCCCACCAGATCAAAGTTGTTCTCCCCATGCTAAGTTTAGCTAACTGAATTTTAGGTTTATCACTAGAAATGTTTAGAATGTGACGATACACTTCTAATTTCTTATTCTAGTTATCTAAATTTTCAGGATTCATTTCACCATCAAGAACAGGTAACTCAAATTTCACATCAAGTTTCAAAAGAGATGTTTTCTTAGGTTTCTTTTCTATTTCATATTCTGCACTAGAAGAAAAGGAAGAAGAAGATGATGATGATGGAGATGATGGAGGTGAAGGTGGTTTATAAACCTTGCCTTTACCTTTTTCCTTCTTCGATGCCTTTGAAGAAGAAGCTGGATCTCTCGCCTTCTTGTCTTCGTACAATTCTCCCAACATTTGTTGCATAGTCAAGAATGCTTGCTGAAACTATTCATCACTCATCTTAGTTTGATTTTTTTCACCTACATCAGATCCTGACATGGCCGATTTATGGACAACTTGTTGCTTTCCAATCTCTGGATCGATTTGCTCAAGGATTCCTTCTCCTCGTTGAGAATTTGACCTAGTTAATATTCAATGGAAAATTCTACAAATGCAACCTGATCTGATACCAAATTATATGATCTAAAATTAAAATTGACTAAAAATGATGTAGAATTGATTAACCATTAATGAATTGAATGTTAGCTGAAAGTGTGAAAAACGAGGAAAACTACTTGAGAATGAGACTTTACAACAGCTGACTAAACACAAGAAAGATGCATAACAAAAGTGAAAATAGTAAAACAACAACGATACCAAATAACAAAATTGATTATGGAGTTCATCCCTGATGGACTACATCTCTGAGTCCGCTTTCAAGATGGAAGACCGCTTTATTAGGATTAAAACAGAAGAGGTCGATTACATAGATATTTGATCAGACTGAATGTGAACACAAGCACTTCTGATCACTCTCAATGGATAGCTCTCTGAACCATCTTTCCAACACCTGTCACGGTTCCTAATTTCGACTTTGGATGCTTCTGTTACACTGAAAACAAAACTGCCTACGACCTCCAGAATCTACAAACTAGAATCAAAACCACTCTCCTCCTAATCAATGAAGAAAATCCACCTTTTAAATGCTTGCAAGTACATAAAAACCACCATGGCTAGGTTTGACGTGAATTTGGTTGCTTCAGGATAGTTTTAGAGCCTTGGTCTAGTTGTCATTTGACACCTAGGATGGTTCTAAGGTCATCGCATTAGTTTGTTGACAAAACTGTTCAAAAAAACCCAAAATAACCATAGGATAAGCCACATAACTGCTGGTGGTCAGCTAACTGGGTGGAGGTTTGGCAGTTGCGTGTGACCAACCGTGGTCTAACTATGGGTTGCCACCTGCGCGGCCTTCCCCACCGGTTCCGGCTACCCTTGTGATGATTGTTGGCATGTGTCCGCGTTCTTCCCACACGGTTAACTCTAGCGGCTTACCTCTGACTTGGTTGTAGTTCCTAATGGTTAACACTACAATGTTCACATATCAATGATTTCTACTGGAGTTCCAAGATCGAGCGGTTATGACCTTACCCTGCTACAACATTCACATGACAACTTCCGACGCGGTTTTAACTGGTGGTTAACCCCAAGCCTGTTGGTTTGATAACCCGACGGTTTACATACTTGATCACATGCGACCTATCCCCTTCCCAGTTCCTCTATGGTTAGGGTGACGATTAGGGCCAGTGTAATGGTTTTTAAAATGTTTTGTATGTATTTCATATGTCGAAAGCTAAAGCATGTTAGGTTTTGGACTTAGTCTTAGGTTTTTAATACATGGTTTGTATTGCAATAGGTTTAGGGTTTTAGATTTACTCTTTAATACATATGCAATGTATTTTGGTTTAGACTTAGATTAGGTTTTAGCATTAGGTTTTGTATTGTATTTTTGCATAGATTTTAGGTTTAAGTTTAGCATTATGTGTATTAGGTTTTAGGGTTACATTTTGTTTTTCAAAAACCCATGTACAACATATTGTCACAATGTGACATAAAACCATATACACATTGTCGACACAAATGGCATTTGCGATGACAACCTGACGATGAACCATATGGAACCTCTACAACAAACAACATGTATGTCGACACTAAATCCTTCTAGGTGAACTACAATCACATGCTGATGACCAAATCCTGGCGGAACTGACAACAAACTCATGTTCACAATCTGGTGCTAAACCATCTCAACTAAACACCATTAAAAAACATATTACATGAATAACCTGATCCATAACCAACACTGTCGAAGTTGACAACACCGAACTGAATTGACAACGACACTCAACACTGACGATGACTTGTGTAACTAATCTAATGAGATCTTCCTGGATCAGGAAAAGTGCCAGAAGACAGAGGTCCATGTGCAAGAAATTATAGTGCAGAAAGAGGAAGGATTTGACTTGTGCTTGAAGGATATCCTATTCAAGGGTCTAGGGTTTGGAAGTTGTTCAAATAAGAAGCTTCAATAAGAGAAAATTTACCAAGGCTTTTCCAATCAAGAGTGGAGAGGTTTTGTCCCTAGCAGATAGCCAAACTTTGTGTTCTTGTTATTTTGTTTTGGTCGCAGTTTGATGAAGTGCACACATATGCACTAATAAGAAGAAGAAGAAGCATAAGCTAACAAGAAAGTAAAAGGGCTCCACAAATTGTTATCAAGTAATGAAGAATAACACTACACTACTTTTCCCTAGATTCTTCAACATCGTATCATAGATAAGGTGACACATCAAGGAGAGGGAAACTCAAGAACATTGATCAAGGGGAAGCATCTACAAAGTTGAAGCATTAATACTAGAAGTTTCAATCACTTCAAGGACAATAACGGTCTACAATCCATCATTCAGCAAGGAGGTCTACAAAGATAGAAGAAGAGCCTTATATAAAGGGAACTACAAAGAAGAGCAGATTGGAGCAAGACCTACATCAATCTACACATATTCAAGAAAACATCATCACCAAGAAAGTCCACTTGGATAAGGCAACTTGAAGAACATTAGGATCCAGGGAAGACAAGACATTAAGCCATCAAGGGAGAAGCAAATACATTACATCTCAAAATCTATCAAGTAAGTACATGTCACCTTCTAAATACACATCAATGTATTTTTGCAATCAAAGCAATAAATTCGTAGGTACCAATAACTTTCTTGCATGGAGGAAGAGGAATGATCTACTTCTCAAGGAGAATGAACTCCTAGAACATGTCAAAGGGAATATCACTATCCCTTCTAAGGAACAGAATCAGGCCTTAGCTAGGTACAACAAGGATGAGACAAGAGTTCAAAGGATAGAATCAATCAAAGACTCTCTCATTCCCTATGTCTTCGAGTTTGAGACATCGAAATAAATTTATGATAAGCTAGTAGAGCTATTCCTAGTATCCACAACTGGAGAAGTAATATATGTGAGGAATGAATTGTACAGGATGAAGATAACAAAGGAAGGATTAGCTCCCTACTTCACAAAAATCTCTGAAATAAGAGATCAAGTTCAAGAGCTTGGGGAAGTCATGTCTAATAAATAGATGACAAATGTAGTACTCAAAGCTCTACCTAACGCGTAGGGAAGTTTCACATCAAGCATATATTCCAAGAAGGAAGCAACCACTCTTAGTGAAATGTGGTCTCTATGAAGAACACAGGAAACCAGACTCAAGGCAAAAGAATATGTGGGATCAAAGGAGAAAGCATTTGATAATATGGCCAAAAGAAAGGGTAAATTTGGCAAGTTTGGTCCACGAAGAACAAACAACAAAGACATGTCCAAGATCCAATGTTTTGGATGCCAAGAATATGGAAACTACCAAAGGAATTATACTAAGGTTAAAAATCACAACAACAAAAGGAAGAGGAAATAAGCTCACATATCTCAAGAGATGAAAGAAGAAGGAAAGAAGAAAATAAGGAATATCCTCTAGATATCTACTATGACTAGGTCAAACTATTTACTTCTAGACTTCTTTCAAAAGCTTTGAGTAGAATAGGATTATAAATTAGAATTACATGGCTAGAAACATCCTCTAGAATCTATCAACATGATGTATATAGAGTTCTAGATATTCATGTAGATGTAGCATTTATGATAAGATAAAAAAATGCGTAAGTGGAAATATCTTCTAGAATATATAAGCATGGAAAATATAGCTCAAGATATTCATGTAGAAGAAGCATACCTAGTATGAGACCTCATACATGATGAAAGAAAATTGATCATGATAAAAATATTAGAAGACCTACGTGATCAAAACAAACGAAACATTTTCAAGGCAAGCATATTTAAAGTCCTATGATAGAATCTTCAAAAGAAGGTTCATGGATCAAATAAAATGTCTCATTGGGAATCCCATTCATGGGTTTCAAGAAAAGAATGATATGTAGGCAAGCTAAGATGAAGCAGGAAGGGCCACACCAAAGGATGATCAAAGGAGAATTGAGATGAGGTATGCATGCATAAACACTAAAGTCATGTTATCATTTGTATATTATTGAGTCATGGGTATAGTTCTATAACATGATCAAGTATGAAATAATTTCTTTCACCAAGGACATGCGTGAAGGAATACACTACAATGCGATGAAGGTCAACAAAATAATATGCTCACATAAGGAGCATAAGATTGCTGACTAAGAAGGAAGAAGAAATGTTGACAAGTCTAGAAAGAAAACAATGAAGGAATGCTATCACAATAAGAATTAGATGGTTGACCCATCAATTTTAGAAGAAGGAAATAAATAAATAGATCAAGCATGTGAAGAACACTGTGATCACCAAGAATCACTATCTGACAAAATGCCTTGAAAGATATCTCTCGAAAGAAGGTAGGACAACTTTGATAAAGGAATAAAGGACCCTTGACACCTATGAAGGCCTTGGAGATATAAAGGTGAAGATAAATGATTATACTCTACAGAGATGTTGTGATGAAAAAATCATCCAACAAAATAAAAGGAAATGTAGAAGCATATCAAGATGAAGTCATGATGAACTAGTAGGTCAAAGCATGTAACCTAGCAAGTATTATGAAGCATCCATGAGAAAAGTATTCCAAATCAAGGAGAAGATGGAAAAGGAGTAGCCAAGATGAAAATAAAAATTGATAGCCACTTTCAATGAAGCAATGACATGACAAACCAAGAAGGAAAGTGATCGATGGATGGTGCCCTACTTAGAAGAAGTTTGAACAAACACTTCATGACATCAAGAAAGGAAGAAGATCGAGTAGATGGAGGACCCACGAAGAAGAAGTTGTTGATGAAGGAAAGAGTCCCCAGTTAAGAGGGAGCTCTGATATATCCCTGATCAAGAGGGATTTTTTGATCACTCATTACAAAGGAGTGAAAATTGTGTTTTCCATTTCATGGGTCATGCACTAGACCAGGATTAACAATCGTAAGTATAGATGAAGGCCATGAATGGAAATGTAGAACACAAGATAGACACAACATTATTATCTTCACTTGGAAGAAAGAATATGAGGATTAGGTAATCATCTGGCATCCGATACTCATTGAGGATGTGTAAGGAATCCAAGACAAGAGTAAGCAAGAGGATCACTATTCTTTGAGGGATGGGAACCCAAGATAAGAATAGTCCTAGAAGGTCATACTCGAAGAACACCTGGGTGGGTATGTACCTTGAGAGACAATGATGAAGGTGTCTATAAATAATTGGTATTTCCAGCATTATAGCTCATTGTGTCATAAAGAGATGGACCTGTTAGTCAAGCCCTTGGACTATGACAATGTTGATGGATATGATCCTATAACAGATGGATTGCTAATCAAGTTTCTCTTCTGTGAATTCTTCAAGATTGAAAATTGCCAAATACCTTGTAATATTGTATGAATACCTCCCTAGTTAAGAGGGGGTGTTGAAGGAAATGTAACTAGGTTTAGTCTTAATAAATGTAATTTTGATATTTGTATTTATTCAAGAAAAGAGAAATTACTTTTATAGTATTTGTCAATGAGTTTCTTTCTCGTTGAAAATAGGTCAAGCACATTTTAAATTGCTTCTAGAAAGTTAAAGTCAAAATATAATTATGATGAGACCCTTTGAGGGCATATTACATCATTTATGTCAATGTAAGGTCATGGGAACACCTCCATGCAAAGTCAAATCATCTCCTAGCATCAACAAAGTCTCCAAGAAGAAAAATAATGAAGCCAAGATGAATTATAGCGAAACTGCCAAGTCAGCCTAATAGAATGTCAAGTCAGCTTGAAGAGGAGGGACAAACCTCTAGTTATAGAGGTTGTCCACTCCTCAAAAGCATAATTAATTCTCTATAAAAGAAGCGAGGGTATAAGGAAGGAAGAATAGTACTATGGAGGACGAAGAAAACCAAGGTAAAGCGTTTACAAGGGCAGCAAGAAAGGAGGAAGAACAACGCATGAGAAAGCTAAAGGAGGCTTCCTACAATCATTACAATATTAACAAGTATCTTGGTTTTGGGCTAAGAAACATGGACCATAAGGCCTCCACAATTATCGAAGAAGAAGGAAAAGACATCAAGGAGAAGGAGAATCTCGTAGGGTTTCTGTCGACACATGCAACAAGTAAATGTTTGCATATGGGACAGTAGAAGAAGGAAACAACATTCAATGTGTATCTAGGTCTACAAGGTATCCAAATGAAGGTGAAGAAGACTCTCTCTAAAATGAAGTAAAGATGCCCTAACGTTCTAGGGTTTCCTAACTTAGACAAGCAGAAGAAGAAGGACAAAGTGTTAAGGAGCAAAGTGCCGGAAGTCAGAGGTCCATGTGCCGGACATTATAGTGAAGAAAGAGGAAGTATTTCAATTTTTCTTGGATGATATCCAAGTCAAGGGTCTAATGTTTGGTAGTTGTTCAAATAAGAAGCTTCAATAAGAGAAAATAACCAAGGGTTTTCCTCTCAAGAGTGGAGAAGTTTTGTCTCTAGCAGAGAGCCAAACTCTGTGTTCTTGTTATTTTGTTTTGGTAGTAGTTTGATGAAGTACACACATATGCACTAATAAGAATAAGAAGAAGCATAAGTTAACAACAAAAGTAAAAAGACTCCAAAAATTTTTTTCAAGTAACGAAGAATCACACTACACTAATTTACCCTAGATTCTTCAACATTATGTGCCTTTGTATTGGTAGAATACATTGTTGGAAAACTTTTCTCTTATCCTTGACCTTCGAATAATCCAACAATAATCAAATGTAACAAACCTTGGGTCTTGTGCCTCCTTTCAAGGTCTCATCATAGAAATTGAATTGTCTCCTTCTCGATACTTGAACCTAAATTGTGTCTTTCTTTGAGAGCTCCTAGTGAGTGTATCTAATATTTTAACCATACAATTCCTATCCTAAGTTATATTTCTACTAGTAGGAATCCTCCCATCAATGAAATTCCATAAAGAGTAGAAGGATTTGGTTGTCACGGCAATGTGCCACTAATGCTTTCTTGACTCTTTGTCTAGTTTATGCCTTATAGGGCTTCCCCCTACAAGGTCTCCTAGATTTTGCGAAAACACATATACTTGGAATCTCTAATTATACATTCTAGTCTCAATGTTCTAGGTATGATTTCACACATCAAAGAAGGTGAATCATGATTTGGAAGCAAATTAGGGTGAGTTTCGAAGGTGAATTTTGAACTACTATAGGAGTCTCTCTTTTTCCATAGAAGACAATATAATGAGCATGAAAATATGGTAAAGAAAAGGTTGGAAAACCAGAGAAGATAAGAAAGGGAAAATCAATGATAAATAAATCATGTTTACGTCATCACATCAGCGGTAGTAGTGTTTATTCAATAAGATACACAGTTTTATAGTTTTTTACTACTGCAAAACAAGGGACTACACAAATATAGTGAAATAGTAAATGATGGAAAATAGATAAACATTAGCAACCAAAGTGATCTTAAGTGTAGAAACAAGAATGTTACCTAATCTATGTAAGCTTTTACCTACTTAAGAGAACTAAAATTAGAGTTTATTATTTTTAGGATTTTACTTCAACAATGTGTTTTCTTTCCTTGTATAATAGAATAGGAGTTCTTTCATTTCATTACACTTAATAGTGTTCACCTTATTTCATTGAAATTAGCCTATTTTTTCTTGTTTTCTTTCGTTCCCTGCAATTTCAAGTATTTCCTAAAGGATAAAACAGTTAGAATGGTCTTTGTACAACTAGATTTAATATTTGTACTTCCACCTACATAAAATTCAACAAAATAAAGAGATAGCGGTTACTACACATATAGTGGTATCTCCTCTCAAATTTGTATGAAACTTGGGTTGAAAATTAAACTTGACACCCTTGGGAGTTGGAACATTATTACTACAATACTAAGGGCCATCATTTTTTGGCACTGTTGCTAGTGTGATGTCAAAGTATGAATTATATTTTTTCTAGTTGATCTACCCTTCTCTCATTTCACTTCCTAAAAGAAAAGAAAAGAAAATTGCATTAGCAACTTAATTTCAAAAGAATTACGAAAACATAAAAGTATATTTCTTTATTTAATGCCTTGAAGAGTTAGGGATAGAACATGAAAATACTAATAAGATTTTCTATTAGTGACTCCAACCTAAGGATATAACACTGTTATGAGATTAAAGCCCTAACTTTGAAAGGGAATCCTTGTATGAAATGCCAATTTTCCAATAACTTTCAAGTATAGTTCACTTAGATGCAAAAATGATTAAATGTACTTAATGGTGAAGTACAACATTGGGTATTGTGTGTAATTAACTGGTGGTTTCATCATGGGTTGGGAAAATCAACTAGGGCCCAAGTCCTCTAGAGGAACATATTTCCACCCTCACGTGAAGCGTTGTTAATTTTAGTTATGTTCTATGTTGAGATAAATTTACTTCAATTTTTCATATTAACTCAATATCAATTCTAGCTCAACAATCACATTTAGGATGATAGTAAATGCAGATAGAACATAAACATAAATTGTAGAAGAACAAGCCAAGAAAAGAGGACACAAGATGTGGTGCCAGCCTGGGACAAACCCCAATGTGGGGAAACCCTTGATGAATTCGTGTTATGTTCTTCAATAGTTCAACAGAGAGAGAGATAGTACATATACATCAGAAGTCAACATTTTGACTTATCAAAATAAGAGAAGAGATCTTCTCTAAGAAGATGACACATGAGGTAGCTAATATGAACTCATGTGAAGGTACACTTCTTCAACTGATCTTCCAAGGTGATTCTATCACCATGCTTCACCCATCACAGAGTTGTTCTCATCATTGTGCTCCTCCCATCATTGCTTTTCTGCATCTTGTCATGCTGCACTAATCATCATTGTGATGCACTCATCATGCTGCACTAGGTTGTACCACTCCCACTGTGCAATATGTTGCACTGTTTATCATGTTGCACTAGGCTACACCATTATCACTATGCACTATGCTACACTATTCATCATGCTACACTAATCATTGTGCTACACCCAATTATTGAGCTACTCATCATCACCATTTTGTTGCATCCTTCATGCTGCTACAATATATTATGTTGATGCACTCAATCATGTTTTTTGTAATATATTATCATTATGCCGCACATACAACATCTAATATGCTACAACCATTTACACTTACGAGCCTTAGGTGCTTGCTATGGATTGCAGCCTAGAAGAGAAGCTAGGCCATACTAGCAAATGCCTTCAATAGGAACAACTCCTTCAGTCCTCTAATGTAGATACAGCTTCTCTCAAACATACCTAATTCATGCCTTAGAACATTAGTCTTTAACTACTATTGTTAGGCTTTTTTGCACAGAGTATTAGGGCTTCTGTAAGACTGAGATTAGGGCCTCTTATAAGCCTCCTTGTAGGTGTGTATAGGGCTACTAAACTAAGTCTAACACTCCCTCCCGTAGCTAGTCCTCTTAGGACAATGGATTAGTATCATCGTTGGACCTGTTCTAAGGGCTTTAGAACAATAGCATAAAACACTTGTTATCAGTACAGTTAGGGCTTGCTAAAAGGCCTCCCCTTGTTGCATTGAAACCCTTAATGAATGCGACCTAGGACAGTGTATTAGGGTTGAGTTATAGTTGTAGTTAGAACTCATTCATGTTGTAGATAAACCCCTTATTCAATGTGTCCTAGGGTACATAAGAAACTCTCCTTGCTTCAGTATAAAATCTATTTTTGGACATCGAAGGAGCCTCCTTAAGTCTCCTTCATGACTGCGGTTAGGGTCTCCCTTTTGGACTGCGGCTATGACCCAAATAGGGTAGCGTATTAGACTGTTAGGGATTCTCCATAGGGAAATGTATTAGACTTCTCATAGGATATTATGGATTCTCCATAAGGCAATGTATTCGACTTCTTTATGGCTGAGATAAGGGTTATTATCCATTGTGATGTAGGAAAGTGTTCCCTCTGCGGACAGAGGCAACCCCTCTAGCCCTAGAGTGGGTCTAGTCACAAACAAGGACAGATCAACAATAGCTTTCCTTAAACAGTTCAAGCTGGAGGCCTACCTCAACCAGTGGTCGATGGAGTTCTGTTGCGCTGCTCCAGCTTCCGCTTCCTCCTCCTCAATGAGTAATCAACCTGAAACAAAGCAAAGGAAATACAACAAAGCACGTAATTCGGCAACAACAATAAACCATTTACTCACAAAGTCAAGAAGTCATGAGCTATCAAGTACATAGCATACGAGACATAGGAAAACATCATTGATTGCATTAATATGAAATAAGAGTCAGCTTACAACCAATGTCTTGATGTCACAAGCCTTCTCAGAAGGGTCCGGCCAGCATGTTCTTCAAGCATTCACTCTTTGGAGGTGGATCTCCCAACATACAAGAGCTCTCTCACTCATAATTTTTACACAAGATTAAGGGCACTTCACAACCTTCCACAAGATATTAACAATCCCACACTTGCCACACTCACACTAGCTATATAGGAAACTCACAAAACACTAACAACACTGCTCAATTAGCCAGCTATCAGAAACTATCCAAAAACTAGCCATGCATAGCAATGGTGAGAGTTTAAATAGGAGAAGGAGTCTCCATGAAAGGTGGAAAGGAGAGCTTATCAGCAAGGAAGGTAGCCCAATTGATGGAAATGCCACATCAGGAAAGGAAGGCAACATAAACAAGGCCAACAACCAGGTCTGGAGTCCTATGGAAGGCTGACTGTTGGAACAATTCACCCAATCTGGATCATCATGTGCACAAAACGGATTCTCAGCGTTGACATCGCAAGTGATTAGTGCAGATAGTCAGATCATCACTGAACAGACCACATATCCCCACACTGGTGCATAAAATCGAGACATCGTGGGAATCACGTGTACTTCCGCGTTGGCAGCGCGATAGGTCTATTCATGAGCGCCTTTCAGCGCGTTTATTAAACCGACAGCCGCGATGAGGCAAACAACTTCGGAAAAGTGGGTCAATTGGAAACTTAGGAGAGCATTTGTCTATCGTAAGCATGTTTGACCAGGACACATGACACAGCAGAAAGACCAAGAGTGAAAGTGGTGACAAATTACTGTGTAACATACATGACAGCGTAGAGCCTTCTCCATCACAACTTCTAGAGCATCTCCAATTAGGGTTGTCTATCACCTAGGGCACTCTCTCTAGATCCCATATTCATCAAACCTAAAATAGAATGAAGAGTGATCACAAGAGTGTGTGTCAAAATGACCAACAAGCCACCTCTTTTTATAATAAAATCTTGAGCACAAGTGGGGGGAATTTGGCTGTTGGTTGACCTTGCTAAATTTTCCCACAACACAAATAAATTCATATCTCCGTGAATACATGTCAGAATTAGATGATCGTTAGATCAATCCTACACCTCTCAATGAGAGGAATCCAAGAAAAATATCATCTTCCATGAATAAGTAGACCAACATGGATTTTTTTCCCTAGTTTCCAATTTTAACACTCCCTCTCAACTAAGGAGAACTCCATATGCTAATCCATCTGTGTGACTGTACTATCTCTGACATAAGTGACCTGCACGACTCTGTTGAACTAAGAAGAAGAAGAGGTGATCGAGAATGTATCATACCATCCTCTACTGACCTGAAGTCAGTTTCATATAAAAGAGAGTGTATCATACCACTCTTACTGACCCGAAGTCAGTTCCAAACAAAGAGAGTCTATCATACCACCCTTACTAATCCGCAATTAGTTCCAAAAGAGAGTGAGATATATCACTCTTAATGACTCTAAGTCAGTTCCAATTGATCCTAGATCAATATCATCCCAGCATGGTTAGTACGGTAGATACACAAAATGTCCATTGGTACTACTATGGTCCCTATCCTCATTTCCCTACTCATTGTCTAGATGAGAGGTACTTCCCATGAGTCCTAGATTGCATGGGTAGGATGTCTTAGTAGGAGAAGGATGAATCACTCTTCCTACCTACATGTTGCCAGTGGTATCCAAAGGGAAGGTTGAACCACTCATCCTATACACAAAAAATCACTAAGGGAAGGCTGAATCACTCACCCTATGATTGTGTTTCAGTAGGAGAAGGATCAACCACTCTTCCTACCTACATAGCAAGCCACTAGGGTAAGGCTGAAGCACTCACCCTATGGTTGCTCATCTCTCCACGATGTACCCCCAAGCCCCCCAAAGCTCCCAGAGCTCAATGTCCATGTTATATAGGACCTTCAGGAGAGAACCACTCCACAACTCCTAGTCATTCTTGGAAAGTCAAGAATTTAACCTTTCCCAGGGATTTCATCTGAATACCAGTGACCTGCACATCAGTTTCAATATGAAGCAACCTCATTGCTCCTCGATGTATCATATCCATGATAAAGTGGTACCTGATGTCTATGATTCCTCAACAATCAAATCCCCCTCTGGTTTTCACAGAGGATCACGATGATATCCAATATGTGTCCAAAGAGCTTATTGAAGAGCTTCCATAAACATAAAGATTCACACAAGGTCATACTCATAGCTATGTATCTGACCTCATCGGTGCTCAAAGAAACCAACTTCTACTTCCTCCTAACCTAGGATATCAAAGAAAAACCTAAAGAGAACCAGTACTTAGAAGTTCTCTTGCGATCCTCCAGAATGCCTACCTATTCAACATCAAAATAATCATGCAGCTTCACATTTCCGGTAGTGTATCTCAATACATGAGAGATTGTGCCCTCGAAGATATCTCAAAATATTCTTAGCACGAATCTAGTGAGGCTCTTCCATTTATGAGCTTAGCATGCTAACTACAAAACATATATCTGGATGGGATTTCACCAAGAACATCAACGTTAGTATGAGTTTTATGGAACTCAGAGGCATTTCCAAAATTAGTTATGGCATCACTACTATATAACTTCTTAAAGTTAGGCTTCATCGAAGTAGTCGCGGGCTTGTAGTTAATAATTCCAAATCAAGAATCCAACACCCTCTTACTTTTGTAAATGAGAGGGTCTGCACCTATCAGAAAGAGGTTTTCCTCATTAGGTACCAGTATGAGAAGTCTATCATCCACAACCTTCAAGCAATGGTTTGGATCAGTGTCACTCCTAGTGAATCTCAACTTCATTAGATAGCTGACAATCCTCTCATACCAATCTCGGGTTGCTTTCTTCAAGCCATAGAGCGCTTTCTTCCACCTGTATACATGAGATCCCAATAATGAATCTCAAACCCCTCGAGTTTTTCCAAATCTATGGATTTTCTATATGAGGGGAATGGTCCCCTTGTAATTTTTCCTTCGGTACATCTCAGACATATACCTCCATGCTCTTCCTGAATTCAGTCATGCATGTCACCATCTCATTCACATCGGGTAGGGCCCATAATAAGCATACCTTCCATGCTACAGAAGAGATGTGTCAACTAACATGGTCCCCAATGGAATTCCTACAACTTGATACAAATTTCCAACTATGTACTCAAAAGCATCTTTTAAGAATTCGTTGTCCAAACACATACCTTTGCATTGATGAATGCCACTTTGAAACCTTTGACTTCCATTGTCGAAATGGACACTGGGTTCTTCTCGAGATCAGGTACATAAAGAACTTCCTGTAAATGAATCGTGTTACCCTCATTCAATTGAGGTGTAACATTCCCTACACCCTTTCTAGGATAGGTGGCATTGAATCCAAGTATAATCTCCATGATTGTATCCCTCTCTATCAAGTTAGAGATAGCTTCCTTCTATCCGATGAAGTGCCTTGAAGCACTCGAGTACCTTGCTTTCTTTAAAGATTCACTCATTTCCTTGATGACCTAGATTCCCTTTTCCTTTTCCATTGAACCTTTCATTCCTTTGATCAATGAATATGCCCCTCGAATGATTGATATCATCATCAAGTGATGTGTCCCTTCTATTTAGATACTTCTTTGTGTAATTGTCAAACTCATTGCAAGCAAGGCATCTTCCTTTCATTCCACGCTTAGATCTGGACTTCCCATTGAAGTGACCTTTAGGTAGGCCACCAGATGCTTCCGCTACGCCACTCTTATAATATTTTTTGATTCGACTTCACCCTTAGCGAATTTGAAGAGGGATGAGGAACTCATTGAGCGTTTTGTCCTTTCCAACTGACTTGGGTGATTTATCTTCCACTCTTTCTTGGGATTTTTCTTCACCTCAACTCTGATACGATGTTAATTTTAGCCATGTTCTATGCTAAGAGAAATTTACTTCAATTTTCCACATTAATTCAATATCCATTCCAGATGAGCAATCACATTAGCATGATAGTAAATGCATATGGAACATAAACATAAATCATAGAAGAACAAGCCAAGACAAGAGGACACAAGATGTGGTGCCAGCCAGGGACAAACCCCAATATGGGGAAACCCTTGATAAATTCTTCTTATGTTCTTCAATACTTAAACAGAGAGAGAGATAGTACATATACATCAGAAGCCAACATTTTGACTTACCAAAATAAGAGCAGAGATCTTCTCTAAGAAGATGACACATGAGGTAGTTGATCTGAACTCAGGTGATGGCACATTGTTTCAACTAATCCTCCAAGGTGATTCCATCACCATCTTGCACCCATCACAGATATGTTCTCATCACTGTACTGCTCGCATCACTGTTATGCTGCATATCGTCATGCTAAAATAATCATCACTGTGATGCACTCATCATGTTGCACTAGGCTACACCACTATCACTATGCACTATGTTGCACCATTCATCATGCCTCACTAAGTTGCACCATCGTCACTGTGCACTATGTTGCACCATTCATCACGTTGCACTAATCATTGTGGTGTAGCCAATTACTAAGTTGCTCATCATCACCATTTCATTGCATCCTTCATGCTACTGCAATATATTATGATGTTGCACTCATTCATGCTTACTATAATATATTATCATTATTCTGGACATACAACATCCAATATGTTGCAAACATTTACACTTACCAGCCTTAGGTTCTTGCTATGGCTTGCAACCTAGGAGAGAAGTTAGGCCATAGTAGCAGAATCCTTCAACATGTCTAAACGAATAGCTTCTCATTCTATCCTCTAATGTAGAGACAACTGCTCTTAAACATACCTAATTCATGCCTTAAAACATCAATCTTTAACTACTGATACTAGGTGATGAGCCTCATAAATGGGTAATTATATGGGCTCATTTTACCTCCTAACCTATTCAGATCAACCATTCTCTTAGCTTATTACATGATTTTCTGATTATATTTATGCTTATAGAGTGAGTTGAGTTAATTATGATGCCATGTGGTCTAACATGTGCTTAATGTAGATTATTGATGATTTTTGAGGTCAAAGTCAAGGATCCAGTGGACAAATGGTAGAAATAACTCAAAGTGGACAAAGGAGAGGACTTATAGGAGGGAATCCCCCTCATTTATTACTCCTCACTTCATATTCCCCTTCATTCAGCTTGGAGTACAAGCAGCCAAGTCATGCACTAGAAGGCAGCCGAGCAAGTGGAGGATGACTGATGATTATCTCGAGTTTTGCGAGCCAAACCTCCCTGATTTTAAGGAAGCTGTTGGTAGCTTCATTTGTATAAGTAGAGAAGCCTAGGGCCTCACTAGGGTTGGATTTTTGTTGGATTTTGTTGTAACTTTTCTTACGGCCCAATCTAAGCAGCCAAGCTCCTCTTTAGTTGTATTTGTATGTTTTATTTTAGTTTGTAGATTAGGTTGCTGTTAGATGTATCTCTTTTATGGTTAAGAATAGGTTGCTTTTGATGATTCAATATTTTTCTTCCATTTGTGCTTTCTATAGCAGGTTAATCAGTGATAAAGAGAAGATTCAAAAGGCTAGCAGTAGTGCCTTGGCCTCTCTTCCTCCCTTTGGGACCATGATTTGAGGCAAATAACCTCTTGCTACCGCAAAAACATAGATTTTCCTCATTCATAGGACTTCTAGTGTTTGTAGCTTTTGCAGTAGGTTAATAGTCCAATTTTGTTTTTCTTCGGAACTTCTACATCATGCTCATTTCTTTATTTACAATAGTCTTCTTTCATTCTTTCCTTCCTTGTAGCATTTCTCAGCATTTCCTTTCATAGATCATAGTTTAGACTATTTTGATGCAAAACTCTGTTTTTCTAGATGCACTTATTTCATTGCTTGCTTGATGTCATTGGTTGATTGTCCATTGTTTATGCAACAGATATATTCTAGTAGTAGGTCAGCCTATCAGCCATCCCATCCTCCATCTGATCCATGCCCTACAGGTCGCCCAAGTCTCCCCTCAATTCTGCCTTAGTTTCCTGCATTTTCCATAGAATTTCTTCCTCTCTCCTTGAGCAAATCCAATCATATTTCTCTCTCCTAATGATTATTGGTAGAACCTAGGTGCCCTAACACTTCACTCCAACCTTCATCACCCTCTTTCACCCACTCTCAACCCTAAAAACAATGAAAACTGCTCTCAGCCTCCTCCTGTAGGCCTCCCATAGAACGTTGTTTTTCCTCCTGTAGATTTCTTGTGTCCTCTTGTAGATTTTCCTGTAGGCTTCCTTTTGAAGGCTGACTATGGGAAAAGCCTCCAGAAGGCCACCCGAGACCTCCTAGGACCCATCAACACCATCCTACATCCTCTCAAGTCCCAAAACCACCCTTCAACGCCACCTTTTCACTGCCACATTCACAAATAATAAATTACATGCATGTCAAATTCACATAAAAATCCAAAAAGATGGTTTTTGCTCATTTACTTCCAAAAATAGTTTAGTTAGATGTTTTTTACTTCCTTGAGTAGGTAATGGCATTATTTTCATGGTTTTTATAGTGCTTTCTACAAAAGTAGAATTAGTTGGTTAATTAGGGTTCACTAGTTTTTCTTTACATTTCGGTCTTTCTCCTTTTTGCAGTTAGAGTAGTATCTGTAGAATAGTCTTTCCCTCCTTTCATCACATATAGAGCTTCTTCTAGAATCCATCGAAGTTGGCTTGAGCTCCTAGTGATCTTGTGCCGGTTGACCATGTGACAACCTGCAGTAAGAAGTAGTACTTGTGCATACAACACCATTGCTTCCAAGTTTGTTACGAACTACTGGGTTGATAAGAGTAAAGTAGGCATCCCAAGAGTTGCAGCATTATTGCTACAACACTGGAGCTCACCACTTTTTGGCACCGTTGCTGGAGAAGCATCAAAGTATTCTGTGATTACTTCTTTTTTCTATTTTCTATTGCAACATTCTGCTAATAGTTTATTTCAACAAGAGTAGACTGGTCATTTGTTTTCCTTCAAGTTCTGTATTTCCTTGCTTTCCTTTTCAATTTTGAAAATTTCATTTCAACAAGAGTAGACTAGTCATTTCTTTTCCTTCAAGTTCTTAATTTCCTTGCTTTCCTTTTTAATTCTGCAAATTTCATTTCAGCAAGTTCACTTCAACTAGTTGCAATTTTTTATTCAATTAATTTCAGTTTTGTAGGTACTATCAGTGTGGGGAAAGAGAAACAAAAACCAACCAAAAATATTTCCTTTCATGTGTCATAGGAATAGAGATAACTTAGCAAAATTTTTCCCAAACACCTCCACTGCTTCACACAACCAACCTTCTCTCTTCTTCGGTGGCTGCAATCAAGAAGAAGACTTAGGTGAACAGCCAGACATATTTGAAGAACCTATAAGGGAGGAAGAAGAAGAAAACATTCCTTTGGAGCCAATGGCTGAACACAGAAATGCTAGGGGGAATGGAGAGAGAACAAAGGGTACCTTCCCATCCGGGAGACCAATGGGGACACCAAAATGAAGAATATAAGCCCTTCCGCCCTACCTCATTTCCATGGTCTGACTACAGAAGATCCTAACACCTTTTTTTTTGAGTTTGTTGTTATATGTCAAACCTATGACTGTGCAGAAGATGAGGAAAAGTTGAAATTGTTCCCTTCTACTCTCAAGGATGTGGCATTGTGTTGGTTCAAGGGATTACCTGGCAATAACATCACAACTTGGGCTTAGATGCAACAAGCCTTTAACAAAAAGTATCAAGACTATTGTAGGTCAAAAGATACTTAAGAAGAAATTTTTTGAATGACTATAGGAAGTGATGAGTCCCTGGAAGACTATGAGGAGAGGTTCCAGCTTAGTTACAAAAGGGCTAGGTGTACACTTGACCCTGAGTCTCTGAAGTTGGTCCTGCTTAGGGGAATTTGAGAAGATCTTTTAGACACCCTCCATCTACTGGCCGAGGGAGACATCTACCAACCATACTATGAGGACATAAAGACTATTTTTAGAAGCCAATCTAGAGCAGCCAGAAGAGAAGGTAGCGGGAGTCAACCCATAACCAGTACCTCTTCCTCTAACTCATCCATTAAAGGATAAATTGGAAACATTCTGGAAGACTTCAAGAGTGAGATGCTGCAGACTCTTGCCATGCAAATGGATACCTTGCATATCAAAAGGAAACAAGACGACATAGAGAGGGCTTTGGCCATTTTTTTCCCTAGGTGCATTAGGAGGCATCCTAGGAATGGATTCCCATTGAACTCTATAGAAGTTTGTTTAGTCTGGGAAGAAAATCATTCTACAGACAAGTGTCCTTCCTTACCCAGACTTAAAGCTATATATCAAGGGGATGAGGGAGTCACTGAACAACTATATTACATAAATCAAAGGGCGTTGCATGGACTTAGACCATATCAGCAGGGGATGCAAGGGACATCTCAGGCATACTACAACCCCAACCAATTCACTTCCATACCTTCTTGGGGGCCCCCTGCTCATCCTTCCTAGTCCATGCCTCCTCCTTGCTCCTTCACATATCAATACCATTCCCAACCAACCAGCCATCATTTCAATCCTATGCTCAGCCACCACCTTAGTGGAATGCACCTCATCAGGGGTGGAGGCCCCAATACAACTCTCTTCCCGCTCTTTTTCCTCCACCACCTGCCTAGCCACAACCGTTATCTCCTGCTCCTCCCAAGAAACCCCAAATACCTTCCCAGTCTAATCCGAACTTGAACAACAGACATGCTCAACAAGTGTATAGTGGGGAACCATCATGCCCAACTTATGCTTTGGAGATTCAGGAAATTAACTTGCGATATGGGAAAGTTCTCCCAGATAGCCAGCCTCCACCCAGGGAGGTTGAGGAAGATAAAGAGGAAAGTGAACCTAAAGTAATTCCACCCTTTCCTAAGAGACTATCAGTGATAGTCCAACCTACCCCAGAAGAAATTGAACTCCTGTGGGAATTGAAACATTTATGTGTGAAGATACCACTTCTCCAAGCCATAAAAGATGTGCTTATCTACAATAGGTTGATCAAAGGGAAGTGCTTTAGGCATCCAGAAAGGCGCAAGAGAGATGCCCCAACCGTCAATGTCATATGGCAACTCTCCGACCTGACGTTGGTGCCGGTAATCTGTCCAAAGTATCTGGACCCTGGAAGCCCAGTAGTTAATGTCCACATCGATGGCACCATGATCCCACACACCTTGATTGATCTAGGAGTTTCCAATAATGTGATGAAAAAGGGTGCAATGCTCAAAGTCAACCTCCAGGGCTCCTTGAGGAAGACCATGACTGTGCTACAGTTAGAAGACCGCTCCACCGTGACCCCTAAGGGGATTGTCAAAGATGTGATGGTCTCCATTAATTCTTGAGAGTACCCTACTAATTTCTTAGTTCTCCAGCCAAAGGAAAAGCTCACTGGGTATCCTCTCATTCTGAGAAGACCCTGGTTGGCTACCGTTGATGCCTACATCATCTGTCGAGCTGTGAACATGACCATAAAGAATAGGCAAATGTCCAAGCAGTTAATCCTATATCCTCCTACCCAACCCTTGGTAGAACATTAACTACCTCTATGGTTGGAGGAGGAAGATGATGATGAAGTCTATTCTACAGCGCTTTGTGCATTAGGAATCACCATGGGGTGAAAACAACAAGATGAGGATGATATGATTGAAAATTGGATTCAGAATCCACCTCCCAATGTATCACCCTTAGAGGACATAGTAAGAGAAACCCAAAACAACCCTTCAACTAATCTCTGTGCGGCCGACTCCATGTCTCTCAATGTTAAGAATATAGAATTTTGACTAGAAAAAACCTTGAAAATCAATCCATCCATATCCACTTCCTAGGAGAAGGAACTGTGTAGCCTACTGAGAAAACACCTAGATGCCTTCGCCTGGAGTTATAAGGAGATGAAGGGAGTGCACCCTTTAGTATGTACTCATCTATCTACATCAAGGAGGGTTGCAACCCAATCAGGCAGCCTCAAAGGAGGATGAATCTAGCACTTAAAGATATTTTTAAGGAAGAACTGTAGAAATTCCTTGATGCAGGATTCATCTATCCCATATTTGATAGTGAATGGGTCTCTCCTTTGGTGCTAGTGCCAAAGAAAAATGATAAGTGATAATCTGTATCGACTATTGGGAATTGAACAAAGCCACTAAAAAGGACCATTTTCCTTTACCTTTCATAGATCAAGTGTTAGACAGCCTGGCAGGGAAAAAGTTTTTCTCTTTCCTAGATGGGTTTAGTGGGTAAAACCAGATTCAATTCAGCCTGGAAGACCAAGATAAGACCACTTTCACTTGCCCTTGTGGCACCTTTGCATACCGGGTCCTTCTATTTGTTTTCTGTAATGCTCCTGCCACTTTCCAAAGAGCGGTATTGAGTATATTTTCTGAATTAGTTCATGAGGAAGTAGAGATATACATGGATGACTTTACTCCTTATGGCTCTGACTTTTAGGAAGCCTTATCTAATCTAGGAAAAGTTCTAGACAAGTGTCTTGAGATGAACCTATCCCTTAGTCCAGAAAAATGTGAATTTTTATGAATGAACGGACCGTGCTAGGTCATGCAATATCTCAACAAGGACTGCAGGTGGACCCCAACAAAATTGCCATCATCCAAAGGGTCCCACCTCCTCAAAAAGTGAGAGATAGCAGAAGTTTCCCAGGCTTAGCTGGGTATTACCAGAGATTCATTAAAGATTTCAGCAAGCTAGCCTTTCCTTTGTTTGGCCTCTTAGGTAAATATGTCAAGTTTATATGGTCAGAAAACTATCAAGAAGCCCTAGATGCCTTGAAGAGCAAGCTCATGAATACCCCAATTCTGAGAGGCCCAAACTGGGACCTACCTTTCCACATTCACACAGATGCCACAAACAAAGTAATAGGAGCAGCCTTGGGACAAATTAATGAAATGTTACCTTATGCCATATACTTTATAAGAAAAAACTTGTCAAAGGCAGAGTTAAACTATACAGTGACCGAGAAGGAGTTCCTAGCTGTCATGCATTCCTTAAAAAAATTCAGACATTATATCACAGTCTATCAAACCTTTGTGCACACTGATCATGCTACAATTAGATATTTAATGAACAAACCGGATGTCAATGCTCACATTATTAGATGGTTGCTTTTACTACAATAGTTTGATTTGACCATTATTGATAAGCCTGGTAAAGAAAATGTTGTTGCTGACTTTTTGTCTAGAGTAATTTTGCCTACAGGTGAAGAAGGAATGGTCGATGACCAAATGCCAGACGAACAGCTGTTTTCTATCTCAGTACTCTCTCCATGGTTTATTGATATAGCAAATTATTTCGTTTCAACACAGTTCCCACCACACCTGTCCTTAAAGGAGAAGAGCAAGATAGTAAGGAAAAGCACCCCTTTCACCTGGATTGGGGGCAATCTCTTCAAGCATGGCCCAGATGAGATCTTGAGAAGATGTGTCAGGGAGGAGGAAGTATTTGACATCCTCCAGACTTGTCATGATGGGCCTTGTGGAGGTCATTTTGCAACACAAAGAACCACCTTCAAGATACTGCAAGCAGGCTACTACTGGCCCACCATTCATCAGGATGTGAGGAGATATACCAGCCAGTGTGATTAGTGTCAGAGGATGGGGAAACCTACTCCAAAGGATGAGATGCCCATGCAACTTCAAGTGACCTTTGAGCCATTTGAGAAGTGGGGCATGGAATTTGTGGGTCCTATCAACCCTCCTTAAAAGAAGAAATAATACATCATTGTGTGCATTGATTACCTGACAAAGTGGGTAGAGACAAAAGCAATCAAAGCAGCAATAGAGGAAACAGTAGCTGAATTTTTGATAGAGAACATATTCTACAAGTTCAGATGTCCAACAGATTTGGTCACAGATCAAGGTACTCAGTTCACTTCCAATTTGATTGAAGACTTGCTCGCACATCATAGAATCAAGCACAGGACTTTAACCCCTTACCATCCACAAGCCAATGGGCAAGTGGAGGTCACTAATAGAGCACTGGAAGGGATCCTAACAAAGGTAGTGAGCAATAGTAGAAAAGACTGGGCAAACATATTAGTTGAGGCCACTTGGGTCTACAACACAACATGGAAGACAACTACAAGGTTGACACCCTATGAACTGGTCTAGGGGAAGAAGGTTTTGTTGTCAATATAATTGGAATTCAGTACCCTGAGGATGGAAGCTCAGTTAGACCTAGACCTCAACCGTGCATAGAAAGAAATATTGCTCCAGCTCAATGGATTGGATGAACACAGAATGCAGGGCTTTCTCCATATAAAGGTAGTTCAGCTTCATATAAATATATGGCATGACAAAAATATCAAGGAGAAGCAATTCCAAAAGGGATATTGGGCACTACTCTATGATTCAAGATACAATATGTCGAGGGCAAGCTAAGGACAAGATGACTGGGACCCTACACTGTGGAGAAATGTAATGAAAATGGTTCAGTTTTGATAAGAACCATTGATGATGAAGCCATCCCCATGCTCGTCAATGGACACCGGTTGAAAGTCTACCAAAAACCCCTCTCCAAGCGAGAGTCCATTGAAAATTTGAATAAGACATTGATGATAGTCGAGCATGTCTTAGCCTCCACTTCACCCACTCACTGAAGAAAAAGAAAAATAAAAAATAAGGACTCAAGTGAAAACATCCATGAGGAGCTTGAGTCCCATCATTGGGTTGAAAACCTCTTTTCAGGAGGCCCAGTGGTGTCAGAAAAAAAGAGAAAAATAAGATCCCTAGGTGAAAACCTCCCTTGGAGGCACCCAGGGTAGGCAATTAGGGTGAAAACCTCCCTGAGGCACCCTAC
>APFE031003216.1:163986-183385 GCA_000404065.3 Pinus taeda | reverse complement strand
TACCACATAGTCTGCAAATCAGGGAATACCGTTCCCCAATGAGGATGAAGGAGGCATTAAGGAGAGTGCTAATGTACAAGCGGTCCATGTAGAGGTTGAAGGTCAATTATATTGGCCTCAAATTGAGTCCCCCACTGCTACTAGGCATGTTGGAAGGCAGAAGAGAAGAAGAAGAGAAGGAGCAGTGGGAAGAGATAGACATGAAGGCAGGATTCTATAACAAAGAAGAGGAGACCACATCAGAAGCATGGGATGTTAGGGAGGCCACCAGGGCCATAAAAGATGAGGAGATGGACTAAGTTTCTCAAAGGATGATCAACACTTTCAGTAGGGGGTGATGATGTGTAGGAATTTATAGGGTAGGTTCCTCAGACAAAACACCAAAGGACACCGCTCACAAACAGATCACAGATCAATACACCAGTACTTTTGACATGGTTAAAACCCTCAAAGAGGGAAACAGTCCATGGCCTGAGCCAACATGGCCACTTTAAGCAATTTATTAATAAAAGAATGAAATTTTACATAATCTTCTCTCATGAACAGTTAACCTACAAATGACCCTCCATGCTCTTTAAATAGAGATCATGGACCAATCGGGTGTTAAGCCACGGATCAAGTGTCGATAATACTGAGGAGAGAATGAACCGTTGGATCACTACATATCTTTACCGTCGGATTGTAAGTTACAAAAGTACATAGTAAAGAAACACACTTTACCTAACTCTGTACTAGACCAAGTTATACTTAACTATTTCCTATGTGTCAGAATATCCTAACATGATGAGCCTCATAAATGGGTAATTATATGGGCTCATTTTACCTCCTAACTTAGTCAAATCAACCATTCTCTAAGCTTATTACATGTTTTTCTGATTATGTTTATGCTTATAGAGTGAGTTGAGTTAGTTATGATGCCATGTGGTCTAACATGTGTTTAATGCAAATTATCTATGATTTTTGAGGTCAAAGTAAAGGATCTAGTGGACAAAGGGGAGGACCTAAAGGAGGGAATCCCCCTCATTTATTACTCCTCACTTCGAAGTCCCCTTCATTCAGATCAGAGTACAAGCAGACAAGTCATGCACTAGAAGGCAACAAAGCAAATGGAGGATGACTAATGATTATCTCGACTTTTGGGAGCCAAGCCTCCCTGATTTTAAGAAATTTGTTGGTAGCTTCATTTGTATAAGTAGAGAGGCCTAGGGCCTCACTATGGTTGGTTTTTTGTTGGATTTTTGTTGTACCTTTTCTTATGTAAACTTTTCTCAACTTCGAGCTTATTATTTTGACAGTTCCATGTAATCTTGTTATTGTTTTGAAAATAAAGATGGAATGTTTTTTGAGTTGGCACTGAGTTACCTCAGAGGGCTGAAGCTCTTAGTTAGGGCCCGAGCCAAGTAGCCAAGCTCCTCTTTACTTGTATTTGTATGTTTTATTTTAGTTTTCTAGATTAGGTTGTTGTTAGATGTATCTGTTTTATGGTTAAGAATAGGTTGCTTTTGATGATTCAATAGTTTGCTTCCATTTGTGCTTTCTATAGTAGGTTAATTAGTGAGAAAGAGAAGATTCAAAAGGCTAACATCAGTTCCTTGGCCTCTCTTCCTCCCTTTGGGAGCATGATTTGAGGCAAAGACCCTCTTGCTGCCCCGAAAACACAAATTTTCCTCATTCATAGGACTTCTAGTGTTTGCAGCTTTTGTAGTAGGTTAATAGTCCATTTTTGTTTTGCTTCAGAACTTCTCCATCATGATCATTTCTTTATTTACAATATTATTCTTTCATTCTTTCCTTCCTTGTAGAATTTCTTAGCATTTCCTTTCATAGATCATAGTTTAGACTAGTTTGACGCAAAACTCTATTTTTCTAGATGCACTTATTTCATTGCTTGCTTGATCTCATTGGTTGACTATCAGTTGTTTATGTAGCAGATATATTCTAGCAGTAGGTCAGTCTATCAGCCATCCCATCCTCCATCTGATCCATGCCCTACAGGTCGCTCATGTCTCCACTCAATTCTGCCTTACTTTCCTGCATTTTCCATAGAATTTCTTCCTCTCTCCTTGAGCAAATCCAATTATATTTCTCTCTCCTAATGATTCTTGGTACACCCTAGGTGCCCTAACACTTCATTCCAACCTTCATCCACCTCTTTCACCCACTCTCACACCCTCAAAATAGTGAAAACTGCTCTCGGCCTCCTCTTGTAGGCCTCCTGTAGAACGTTGTTTTTCCTCCTATAGATTTCTTGTGTGCTCCTGCAGATTTTCCTGTAGGCTTCCTTTTGAAGGTTGAGTGTGGTAAAAGCCTCCAGAAGGCCACCTGAGACCTCCTAGGACCCATCCACACCATCCTAAATCCTCTCAAGTCCCAAAACAACCCTCCAACACCACCTATTCGATGCCACATTCACAAACAATAAATTACATGCATGTCAAATTCACATAAAAATCCAAAACAGCTTATTGAATAAATTCCACAACCATATGGCTTCACATGAGGTCATACTTGTAGCTATGTATCTAGAATCATCAGCGCTCAAATCAAATGACTTATGCTTCCTGCTCATCTAGGATATCAAAGCAGAACCTAAAGAGAACCAACACATAGAAGTGCTCTTTCTATCCTCCACAATACCTTCCTATTTAACATCAAAAAAATCATGCAGCTTCACATTTGTGGTAGTGTATCTCAATCCATGAGAGATTGTGCCTTGAAGATATCTCAAAATATTATTGGCACCAATCTAGTGAGGCTCATCAATTTATGAGCTCAACATGCTAATTGAAAAACATATATACAGATGAGATTTCACTAAGAACATCAATGCTAGTATGGGTTTTATGGATCTTAGAGGCATTTCCCAAATCAGGTCCATCATCACTACCGCATAACTTCTTAAATTTAGGCTTCATAAAGGTAGTCACATGCTTGTAGTTCATAATTCCAAATCTGGAATCCAACTCCCTCTTACCTTTGCAAATGAGAGGGTCTGCACCTGTGAGAAAGAGGGCGTCCTCATAAGGTACCAGTATGAGAGGCCTATCATCCACAACCTTCAAGCAATGGTTTGGATCATCTTCACTCCTAGTGAATCTCAGCTTCATCAGATAGCTGACAATCCTCTCATACCAAGCTCGAGGTGCTTGCTTCAAGCCATAGAGGACTTTCTTCCACCTGCATACATGAGATTCCCAATTAAGAATCTAAAACCCCTCGGGTTGTTCCCAATCTGTGGATTTTCTATATGCGCGAAATGGTCCCCTCGTAATTTTTCCTTCTGTACATCTCTAACATGTACCTCCATGCTCTTCTTGAATTCAGGCATCCCTGTCACCATCAGACTCACAACGGGTAGGGCTGACAATAAGTAGACCTATGGTGCTGTAGAAGAGATGTGTCAACTAACATGGTCCCGAATGGACTTCCTACAACTTGATACAAATTTCCAACCTTGTACTCAAAAGCATCTTTTAAGAATTCCTTATCCACAAACGTGCCTTTCCATTGATGAATGCCACCTTGAAAACTTTGATTTCCATTGTCGAAATGGACACTAGGCTATTCTTGAGATCAGGTACATAAAGAACTTCTTGTAAATGAATCATGTTACCCTCATTCAATTGAGGGGTAACATCCGCTACACCCTTTCCAAGCTAGGTGGAATTGACTCCATGTATAATCTCCACAATAATCTCCTTCCCTATCAAGTTAGAGAGAGCTTCCTTCTATCCAATGAAGTGCCTTGAAGCAATGTATTTCCTCGCTTTCTCTGAAGAGTCGGTCATTTCCTTGATGACCTGCATTCCCTTTTCCTTTTCCATTTAACCTTTCATTCCTTTGATCATCGAAGATGCCCCTGTAATGATTGATATCATCATCAACTGATGTGTCCCTTCTATTCAAACACTTCTTCGAATAATGGTAAAAATCATTGCAAGCAAGGAATCTGCCTTTCTTTTGACCCTTAGATCCAGAGTTATCATTGAAGTGACCTTTAGGTAGGTCACCAGATGCTTCCGCTATGCCACTCTGATAATATTCTTTGCTTCGACTTCACCCTTGGTGAATTTGAAGAGGGATGAGGAACTCATTGACCCTTTCGTCCTTTCCAGCTGACTTTGGTGATTTCTCTTCCACCCTTGCTTGGGAATTGTCTTCACCTCAACTCTGATACCATGTTAATTTTAGGTATGTTCTATGCTCAGAGTAATTTACTTCAATTTTTCACATTAACTTAATATCAATTCCAGATTAGCAATCACATTTGGCATGATAGTAAATTCAGATAGAACATAAACAAAAATTGCAGAAGAACAAGCCAAGACAAGAGGACACAAGATGTGGCACCAGCCAGGAACAAACCCCAATGTGCGGAAACCGTTGATCAATTCTTCTTATGTTCTTCATTAGTTCAACAGAGAGAGAGATCGTACATATACATAATAGGTAAACATTTTGTCTTATCATAATAAGAGAAGAGATCTTCTCTAAGAAGATGACACCTTAGGTAGTTGATATGAACTTAGGTGAAGGCACACTGCTTCAGCTAATCCTCCAAGCTGATGCATCACCATGCTGCACCCATCACAGAGTTGTTCTCATCACTGTTCTTCTCCCATCACTACTATGCTACATCTCATCATGCTGAACTAATCATCATTGTGTTGCACTCATCATGCTACACTAGGCTATACCATTGTCACTGTGCACTAATCAATTTCGTGCACCCAATTACTAAGTTTCTCATCATCACCATTTCGTTGCATCCTTCATGCTACTACAATATATTATGATTTTGCACTCATTCATACTTGCTATAATATATTATCATTATTTTGCACATACAACATCCAATATGTTGTAACCATTTACACTTACCAGCCTTAGCTGCTTGCTATGGCTTGCAGCCTAGGCAAGTAGTTAGGCCATAGTAGCATACTCCTTCAACATGTCTAAATGAATGGCTTCTCCTTCAGCCCTCTAATGTAGAGACAATTGCTCTCAAACATACCTAATTCATGCCTTAAAACATCAGTCTTTAACTACTACTGCTAGGCTTCTTTGTATTGCGTATTAGATCTTCTGTAAGACTGATATTAGGACCTCTTCTAGGGGACTACTAAACTAAGTCTAACACTCCCTCTTGTGGCTAGTCTTCTTGGGACAACAACTTACTATCATTGTTGGACCTGTGCTAAGGGATTTAGAACAACATCGTAAAATACTTGTTAGCACTGCGGTTAGGGCTTGTTAAAATTCCTCCCCTTACTGCATTAAAACCTTTAATGAATGCGTCATAGG
Organism: Pinus taeda; assembly: GCA_000404065.3. NCBI lineage: Eukaryota > Viridiplantae > Streptophyta > Pinopsida > Pinales > Pinaceae > Pinus > Pinus taeda. Next base: position 178,081 of record APFE031003216.1, on the reverse strand, counting down.
GTACATAAACAACTCTCCTTGTTCCATTATAGAATCTCCTTTTGGACAACAAAGGAGCCTCCCTAAGTCTCCTTCAGGACTGTGGTAAGGGTCTCCCTTTTGGACTGTGACTATGACCAAAACAAGACAACGTATTAGACTCTTATGGCTTCTCCATAAGGCAATGCATTATACTTCTTCGTAGGATGTTAGAGTTTCTCCATGGGGGAAAGTCAATAATTTGAAATTTAACAGGGGTTTCATCTGAATATCGACGACCTACACATCAATCTCCATAAGAAGGAGCCTACTTGCTCCTCAATGTCTCATATCCCATATAAATTGGTACCTGATGTCTATATGCTTGGAGAGATCATATAACACAAGATTCCTCAAAAATCGAACTCCCCTTTGGTTTTCACAGAAGACCATGATGATATCCAATACGTGTCCAAACAACTTAGTGAAGAGATTCCACAACCAGACAGCTTCACACGAGGTCATACTCATAGTTATGTATCTGGCATCATTAGCGCTCAAAGAAAATGACTTTTGCTTCTTGCTCATCCAGGATATCGAAGCAGAATCGAAAGAGAACCAGCACCTAAAAGTGCTCTTTTCATCCTCCACACTGCCTTCGTATTCAACATCAGAATAATCATGTACCTTCAAATTTCTGGCAGTGTATCTCAATCCATGAGAGATTGTGCCTCGAAGATATCTCAAAATATTCTTGGCACCAATCTACTAAGGCTCATCAATTTATGAGCTCAACATGCTAACTGCAAAACATATATTCGGACAAGATTTCACCAAGAACATCAATGCTAATATGGGTTTTATGGAACTCAGAGGCATTTCCCAAATCAGGTTTGTCATCATTATCACATAACTTCTTAAATTTAGGCTTCATAGAGCTAGTCATGGGCTTGTAGTTCATAATTCCAAATCCGGAATCCAACTCCCTGTGAGAAAGAGGTCATCCTCATAAGGTACCAGTATGAGAGGTCTATCATCCACAACCTTCAAGTAATGGTTTGGATCATCTTCACTCCTAGTGATTCTCAGCTTCGTAAGATATCTGACAATCCTCTCATACCAATCTTGAGGTGCTTGCTTCAATCCATAGAGGGATTTCTTCCACTCGCATATATGAGATTCCCAATCATGAATATTAAACCTCTCGGGCTGTTCCAAATTTGTGGATTTGCTATATGAGAAGAATGGTCCCCCTGAAATTTTCCTTCCGTACATCTTAGACATGTACCTCCATTCTCTTCCTGAATTCAGGCATCACTATCACCATCAAACTTACATCGGGTAGGGCCCATAATAAGTAGACCTCTCGTGCTATAGAAGAGATGTGTCAACTAACATGGTCCCCAATGGAATTCCTACAACTTTATACAAATTTCCAACCTTTTACGCAAAGGAATCTTTTAAGAATTCCTTATCCACACATGTACCTTTCCATTGATGAATGCCACATTGAAAACTTTTACATCTATTGCCAAAATGGACACTAGGTTCTTCTTGACATCAGGTACATAAAGAAATTCTTGTAAATGAATCATGTTACCCTTATTCAATTGAGGGGTAACATTCCCTACACCCTTTCTGGGATAGGTGGCATTGAATCCAAGCATAATCTCCACTATTATCTCCTTCCCTATCAAGTTAGAGAGAGCTTCCTTCTATCTGATGAAGTACCTTGAAGAAATGGAGTTCCTTGATTTCTTTGAAGAGTCGGTCATTTCCTTGATGACCTACATGCCCTTTTCCTTTTCCATGAAACCTGTCATTCCTTTGATCATCGAAGATTCCCGTGGAATGATTGATATCATCATTAAGTGATTTGTCCCTTATATTCAGACACTTCTTCCCATAATGGTCAAACTCATTGCAAGCAAGGCATCTGCCTTTCTTACCACCCTTAGACCCAGACTTCCCATTGAAGTGAACTTTAGATAGGCCACTAGATGGTTCCGTTGTGCCACTCTGATAATATTCTTTTCTTCAACTTCACCGTTGGTGAATATGAAGAGGGATGAGGAACTCATTGACCCTTTCGTCCTTTCCAACTGACTTCGGTGATTTCTCTTCCACTCTTGCTTAGGCTATGTCTTCACCTCAGCTCCAATACCATGTTAATTTTAGGTATGTTTTATTCTCAGAGCAATTTACTTCAATTTTTCACATTAACTCAATATCCATTCCAAATTAGCAATCACATTTAGCATGATAGTAAATTCATATAGAACATAAACATAAATCACAGAAGAACAAGCCAATACAAGAGGACACAAGATGTGGTTTCAGCTAGGGACAAACCCCAATATGGGGAAACAGTTGATCAATTCTTCTTATGTTCTTCATTAGTTTAGCAGAGAGAGAGAGAGAGATAGTACATATACATCAAAACTCAACATTTTGACTTATCAAAATAAGAGCAGAGATCTTCTCTAAGAAGATGACACCTGAGGTAGTTGATATGAACTTAAATGAAGGCACACTGCTTCAGATGACCCTCCAAGGTGATTCCCTCACCATGCTGCACCCATCACAGAGTTGTTCTCATCACTGTGCTGGTCCCATCATTGCTATGATGCATCTCGTCATGCTGCACTAATCATCACTATGCCACATTCATCATGTTGCACTAGGCTGCACCACTGTCACTTTGCACTATGTTGCACCACTGTCACTATGCACTATGCTGCACCCAATTACTGAGATGCTCATCATCACCATTTTGTTGCATCCTTCATGTTGCAACAATATATTACGATGTTGCACTCATTCATGCTTGTTGTAATATATTATCATTATGTTGCACATACAACATCCAATATGTTGCAACCAGTTACATTTACTAGCCTTAGTTGCTTGCTATGGATTGCAATCTAACAGAGCAACCAGGCCATAGTAGGAGACTTGTTCAACATGTCAAAATGAACAACCTCTCCTTCATTCCTCTAATGTATAGACAACTTCTCTCAAACATAACTAATTCATGCTTTAGAACGGCAGTATTTAACCACTGCTACTAGGCTTCTTTGCACAACATATTAGGGCTTCTGTAAGGTGAAGATTAGGGTCTCTTCTAGACCTCCTTGTAGCTGTGTATAGGGCTACTAAATTGAGTCTAACACTCCCTCCTGTAGCTAGTATTCTTAGGACAACAGATTAGTATCATTGTTGGACCTGTGCTAAGGGCTTTAGAAAAGAAACATAAAACACTTGTTAGCACTACGGTTAGGGCTTGCTAAAAGGCCTTCCCTTGCTACATCCAATCCCTTAGTGAATACAACCTAGGACAATGTATTAGGGCTGAGGTATAGTTGTAGTTAGATCTCCTTTATGTTGTAGATAAATCCCTTAATAAATGCATCCTAGTGTACATAAAAAACTCTCCTTGTTGTGTTATAGAATCCATTTTTGGACAGCGAAGGAACCCCCATAAGCCTCCTTCACGACCACGGTTAGGGTCTCCCTTTTGGACTATGACTATGACCCAAACAGGAGAGCATATTAGACTATTAGGGATTTTCCATAAGGTAGTGTATTAGAATTCTTCATATTTTGTTAGTTCTTCTCCATAGGGCAACATATTAGACTTCTTTGTGGTTGAGATAAGGGTTGTCCTCCATGATAGCGTAGAGCCTTCGCCATCACAACTTCTAGGTCATCTCCAAATAGGGTAGTGCATCACCTAGGGCACTCTCTCTAGGTCTCATCTTCATCAAACCCAAAATAGAATGAAGAGAGATCAAAAGAGTATGTGTCAAAATGACTAACAAGCCACCTATTTTTATACTAAAACGTTGGGCACAAGTTGGGACAATTTGGTTGCTGGTCGACCTTGACGAATTGTCCCATAACACAAATAAATTCATATCTCCATGAATACATGCTGGAATCGGATGATATATAGATCAATCATACACCTCTCAATGAGAGGAATCTAAGAAAAATATCATCTGCCATGAATAAGTAGACCAACATGGAGTTTGGCCCTAGTTGCAAATTTTAACAAGCGTTGAGAGCCCTGTATCCCTAAAAAATTATAGAGAATCGTAGTCATCCATGGGAACTGATGAGAATCATTAATAGGTATATAAAAATTCCCAGCCAAACATCCTTCAACATACATTTACTTCTATCATTGCATTTGATAACACCATTTTGACAATAATGGGTTTATTAAGAATATTTAAGGATGTTTATCATATATTTTGGCCTAACATGATTAATATGTAGGAAAAGGGTGCATTTATTTTGAAAAAATACATTAGAGGAAAGTGGAGGTGATTTATGAGTCTTGTCCCCTACATTTAATCACTTATAAATCAACCTTCTCTTTGTACTTACTCACCTACAGTTGAAGGATCTATTGAAACAACTGATGCACACAAGGATTGCGAGGATCTCAGGGAGCTAGATCCACCTTTATAGGGATTTTGGAAGGAAGAATCCCTCCTTCCAAGGATGATACCCCTCAACCATCTTTTTATAAATAAAGAATCCCAAGGACTCAATTGGATTCAAACTTTTATAGAAGAATAATGACTGTTAGAGCTAGAAGCCCATGCTTTTCATTTTCATTTCCATGTACTTGAGAACTTTTTGAGATCAAGGAGAAGTATTTTATTGCCTTAAATTGGAGTTTGTTCTAGAGGAGTGAGTTCCATTGGGTTAGGGCCCAACATAAGAACTCTAGCTTCCCTCCTTTGTACATCTTATTATGAATCTTTCTTTTCTCCACTTAGGTTAGAAATATTTCCTTTTTGGAAGTTTTGTTTATATGAAAAGTTTCCTTTGTAGATTTACCAATCATCTACTTTGGAAAGTGTGATTGTAAGATTTGTATTAGAAGGTACAGAAATATAGGTTTCACTTTTCATTCAGTAGGAAGCTCTTCAATAAAATTAAACTCATCCTTTCCTTTCTAGTTTAAATTTTTACAATTGACGTTGTTAGCATTCTTTTGTCGTTTTTCAATATTGGATAATATTTAGTTTGCAGGTCACAATTTTGGGTCACAAGGCATATCAGTATCATGTCCAATTTTCATCTTACTATCATCACCCTCCCTCCTTCCTCAACAACTTATTCAAATGTATTGTTCACTGAGAATTCATTTCAGACTTGTTAACTGACATTGTGTGCATTTCTCCTTGTGCAAGATGGACCCTTAAGGGGTACTAATCTTTGAAAGGACCTAATACATCCTTATTCCACCTTCCATTACCCATCCACACCTTTATACCACCTTTTAATCCCTCATAATACTCTTGGATCAAATCTTGTAGAAAAACAAAGAAATCCTATAATAGTTTGTGGCACTGTGTAGAAGTTATCCAAACTTGACCAAAATCGTTCTTAAATCTTGTTTTTTTCTTGCTAGCCCTTCATAATGCCCCCTAGTCTTTGAAACCAAGTTTGAGGAAGACTAGAGACCACTTAGGAATTGTCTATTCACCAGTGCAATTCATTTATGCAATTAGGGTGAGTAAGCAAGTTCATGAATTGAATGGTACAATAATGGTTTACGTGATTACTTTTTAAAGTACTTCTAGAAATTTGTTACTACGATATGATGTCTTTTGAATGTAGTGATTAAGAGTTGATTTCATGCTCTTTAATTTATGCAAGCTTGATTATGTTTTCCTTCTTTGTTTTACGCTTCTTAGGATAGGGTTTCCATTACAAGGATTTACATTCTTGCAAGTAGAATAGTAATTACATTCCTACAAGTATATTAGCATTTAATTTTATGCAACATTTTGATTCCTACAAGTCTATTATAACTTCCTTTTATGCAAGGTTCCTTCATTCTTGAAACATCTAGATTTAGTTGGTAGAATGGTGATATGAAATTAAAAACTTAAAGGTTTATTGAAAATATTTTCAAGCAAGTTTATGTCTTGTGGGAAATGGATCAATTTGCAAAATCACATAAACTTATTGATTTTAGTTAAATTTCACAGATATAACCAGAGAAAAATAGACAATATCCAACATCACAAGAACAACAATTTGATGACAGAGTTCACTCCTCCTGGGCTATGTCTCCATGTCCAACTTCCAATGTTGGCCCTTTCTATTATATGCTCAAAATGTAAATTACATCAATATACAATGCTTGAATCACAAAAATAATGTCACTATTGTGTCCAGATTCTAGAACACCCAAAAAAATTTGTGTACCCTCTTATTGGGCTCAAAATGGCTGAAAAATGACCAAGTTAGGCCTCTTTCTCAATTTCACTACAATATGTCTTGCAAATTGGAAAAATTGCCTAACCAGTTAATGAAGCTTGCCTTTGGTAGCACTGCCAAGAGACAAATTCGTGTGGGACCAACATTGATTTTGCAATTAGGGCAATTTTTTTGGACATTTAAAATGACTCTTGTACCTTATTCCTCGGCTCTTGGGTCGACCATATGGGTTCCATGTGGTCAGAGGTGTAGAGCAGAGGTCATACACCTGTCGACACTCCACCCTTGGTCACGTTATGTTCCATGTGGATCGAGACCAGGCCATGTGCCTGCCTTGACCTTTGGGCACTCTGCATGTGGTCACAACATTCAAATAAGACACGAGGCCAAGGAAAATAGCCTAGCCCCTCAACTTTCACTGCGTGAAAATCAAGTTACATACACCCCAGGGAAAGCGCCATGTTATCTGCCCCCTTGGCCAATGTTTCAACATGATGACTTTAAAAATAATCCTTCCTACCATATTAAACTGGAAAAATATGCGGTCTAATGATTCAGTAGTTAGTTGACATATGTAAGGTCATGGGATTGGTTCCCCTCGAGGTCGGTCAAACCTCGAACAAACTTTTGCACAAAAATCGAGGATCGTGTGGCACCCTCCCATTGGGCCACATGGCGCCTCCCAATTGGTCAGCCACAAAACTCACCAACCAATCAAAAATCACAAAATCACCATTTACTTCCATGCTACATGTCATCACAGGATTGACCCATACTTCACATCGTACGACCTACCTAGCCAACTCTGCAAGTTGACCTTTTAGTTGTTTTCCTTAAAAGTCATAATGCAATAACTTTAACATATAGTGTCAAATTGAGGTGATCCAAGCATCGTTGGAAGTAGAATGGATAGATCTATGATTTGGAATTGATTTTGAGTGATTTCAATTAATTTTACTTTTAAGAATATTTTTTTATCCCCTGGATCATTCCTCCCCACTAGATGCTTTTAGACCACCAAAAATTTTCTTCTTACTCTACAGGTAAGTGAGGGTACAACTCCCTCACTTTCTTGATTTCAATCCACCTAGATTTACTTAGATTGGTACCTTTGAGCCCCACTCAAAGATACTGCACATTACCTCTACGTGAAGTCTTGGTTGTCATGTCAAGAATTGTATCTTCCTATAACTCATCTAAATATACAATAAAAATCTTCAATATATGGAGGCTCATAGAATATCAAGTTTTCCACATTCACAACAGAATAAATTTGCATGTAAGGTGTAAAATCTAGTCGGAATACATTGTTTCCAATCTTCTCCAAGAGTTTGAAACATAATACTAAGGAGATGTTCCTTGGGGAAGCAATCCCAAGGAAATTCATATGTGGGGAACGAAAATGATACCACTCTAGGGACATGGTATTCGAGGGAGTATGGTACCAAGGAAAGAAATTCTATGGGTATGGTATCGAGGAAGCAATCCACAAGGAGCATGGTACCAAGTGAAGTGATCTCTAGGAACATGTTGCTCAGGAAAGAGATCCCAAGGAAACATAGTACCGGGGACAATGATACAACATAAATAAACCATTAGGAGTATGTGTGAGTACCGATATGGCATCTAAAGTTTTTTCTCAAAAAACCACACACCTAATCCCCTTAGGGTTGGTGTGGAAGCTGAATAGTCTAAGGAAGTCGAAGAGACCTTGGAATATGAAACCAAAGTTCATGTGAATGTACTATAAATGTATATCATTATCAATAATAAACACACACTCATGTTTATCATTCATCTTTTGTGTTTGACGTGTATGTGTTTTAACATGGTATCAGAGCTACTAAGTTCCTAACCTACTCAATCTTAAGTGAGCCACTTGTTTTTGTGGCCTTTTGTAGAAAGTTTATGAATAATATGATACTTATTCAACCAAGATTATCCTGATTATACACTATTGCGGAATGCATGCATAATACATAGTCTCATCTACGTTGATCATCAATTTAGCAGTATTCAAAAACATACACATGCGCACATTGAAGCATCAATCACACATATCAACACTGTATGTACCCGAGGAAAGCATAAAGCTGAAAGCCCCACAACTATTTGTATATTATATTGATTGAGATCATGTAACAATACATAGTACAATACTAGCTCCACCTGTTACACACGATACAACATAGATCTGAATCAATCACTACCTCAAATCACCTTTGTTTCTTGCCTCCCTCCACTGCGCAATCCTGCATAGAGAATAATGAGAAATTTTCTGATCCATTCACGTGTTTCCCTTGTGTAACACTACACAATCCTCATTGGAAACTCAATCCCATTGATTGTGCAAATCACATGCACAACTATAGTCACAACTCACAGCTGTCTTGCCCTTTCGCTCACCTCTAACACTTTTCTCCACTGAACTGTCCATGCACTGAGTTAACTGGTGTATTATTTAGTTCCTTTATGAGTTAATAATTAGTGAATTAATTAATAACTAATTCACACCACTCAACATTAGTCTATTTTCCAATTAGACTAACTACAACTAGTTCAACTAAGTCAAACTGAACACAACTCCATCAACTCTTGATCCAACTCCATAGAACTCAAACACTAAAGTCCTAACTGAAGTCCTCCATGAAATAGATCAAATTAACCCATAGGAACAACGTATTTCCTTCTAGTAGCTGCATGTGCCACATCCGTAGCCTGAACTGATGTGCTCCAATAGAATAAGATAATGTTTATAGTCCAAATATTATTAAGGGCTAATAATATTCGACTGTTCTATATTTAGACTGACAGTACCTACGTTGTTGTCTAAAAATAGAAGACCATCTATTTTTACCAACAGGACCAATCATCCATAAACAACATCCTACAACTCATAGACCATGATCCATATGTCTAAAAATAGACTTTGCGCCAAAACTTGCCCAGCGGGCCCACTTAGTGAAGGCGACTTCTTTTCACTAAGCTCCATCATCTTGTTGCATTCTCAACGCTCCCTCTCAACAAGATATGGATTATCAACAACCCCTATCCTGTCTCGGTGGTACTCGAATTTTCTCTTGGTGAGCGCCTTCGTCAAGATATCAACATCTTGATCCTCCGTGGAAATATATGAAAGTAACATGATTCTCCGCTGCACACAATCTCTGCTATGATGGTACCTGATGTCGATGTGTTTGGATCTATCATGAAATAAAGGATTAGCCGAGAGTTTAATGCAACTTTGGTTATCACAGTAAATCACAGTAGGATCCAAATGAGACCCGAACAACCCGACAAGGATCATCCTCATCCATATAGCCTCGCATGCAGCCAAACTTGTTGCCATATACTCGACCTCCACAGAACTGAGTGCCACGGATATCTGCTTCTTGCTGTACCAAGAAAATGTTGTCGATTCGATACTGAAGATCCCTCCAGATGTGCTCTTTCTGTCCATTGGGCTACCTTCTAAATCTGCATCCGTGAGGCCACATAGCTTCACCTCATCCTCATATCTGTACCACAATCCATATCCTGATGTGCCTCTGAGATAACACAATACATGCTTGCCCGCCTTCCAGAAGAGCTTGGTTGGCTTAACCATAGCTTTTGAGAGCTATTTAACAGCATAGCATATATCGGGTCGTGTATTAACCAGATACATAAGCGACCCCACCAATTGTCGATAAATAGTGGCGTCCACTACCTCCGCCGAAGTAGCATCCTCCTTCCTCGAACCTCCTAGAAGAGGAGTATCAACAGGCTTGCAGTCATGCATGTTGAACTTCTCCAGTATCTCCCGAGCATACGTACCCTGAGAAACAAACAGTCCATCACTGCGCTGCCAAATTTCCAATCCCAAGAAATAATGAAGGAGGCCCGTGTCCTTCATCTCAAACTGCTGAGCAAGATCCTCCTTGCATGAAAGTGTCAACATCTCATCTCCCGTTAGAATCAATTCATCTACATACATTACAATGATAAGCAACTTACCCTCCACCACAATCTGGTATAGGCTAGGATCTACCTCACTCTTGGAGAATCCAAGTCCGGTGAAATAGCTATCTATCCATGTGTACCAAGCACGAGGTGCTTGTTTCAACCCATACAGTGGTCTCTTGAGCCTGCACACATGCGACTCGCTGCTAAAGATCTTGAAACCTTCTGACTGCTCTATGTACACTTCCTCCTCAATGACTCCATTGAGGAACGCAGTCTTCACATCCATCTGATGAATGTGCCACCCCATCTGTGCTGAGAGAGCAGGAATCGTCTATATGGAAGAATACCTTCCGATAGGTACAAAGGTCTCCTCATAATCGATCCCCTCTATCTATGAGAAGCCTCGGGCAGAAAATATTGCCTTGTACTTCTCCACACTCCCGTTAGCTGCCTTCTTCACTTTGTAGATCCATCTTGAACCCACCACTGATTTCACTTCTGGTCTTGGTACAATCTCCCATGCACTATTTCTGACAATCGAATCATACTCTTCCACCATGGCGTGTACCCATGCGGGTTCCTCCACAGCTTCCTCGAAAGAGGATGGCTCTGTCACGACACATTTTCTCACAAGAGCCATGTATCTATCATATCGATCCAGTGACTGTCTCTACCTGCGCTCTGCTGTAGGTGGTCCTACAACCTTCTCTGCATCTTGAGCCAGTCGCTCAGCTTCTGTAGTGCGCTTTTGCCCTCTGATGGTTGGCACTGCATGAGTGGTCTCTTCCACTCCATGAACTTCCTTTTGTGGTTGATCCATGTCGTGAAGCTCATCCTTAGGAAATAATAGCTCCTCATCTGCATGCAAGTGTGGCTCCCTCTCAAGAAAACACTTTATGGCTTTCTCCTCCTGAAATTTTATATCCCGTCCCACAACAATCTTGCGATTACCTGGCAAATACACACGATAGTTATGGGGCGTATTAGTGTACCCCACAAATATCCCAACCTCTGCAGTCAGCTCCAACTTCTTCCTGGCATCCTTCGTTACATGCATGTAAACAGGAGAACCAAAAATCCTCAAATGGGAAATATCAGGCCTCTTACCAGAATAAGCCTCCTCGGGTGTACTCATGCCAAGTATCTTGTGAGTACAACGGTTCTACACATATACTGCAGTATTGCATGCCTCCGCCCACAAGTGAATGGGTAGGCTCTGATCATGCAACATCACCCATGCAGCACCCACGATCGTTCTGTTCTTCCACTCAGCAACCTTGTTCTGTTGTGGGTTATGGGGAGCTATGAGCTCTCTTTGAATCCCTTCTGCACTGCAGAAATCCTTGAACTCGCCAGAGATGAATTCACCACCATTGTCACTCCTAAGAGCCTTCACCTTCTTCCCCGATTCCTTCTCGACCAGTGCTTTGAACTCACAGAACGTTGAGTATGTCTCGCTCTTCTTCTGCATGAAGAAGATCCAACACTTCTGAGAGAAATCATCAACAAAGATCACGCAGTACATGTGCTTTGCTCTCGAAGCAACTGAGAAAGGTCCACACACGTATCTGTGAATTCTCTCAAGGATTTTCATGGCATGACTATCCTTCTCGTGAAAGGTGACTTTCACAAAATTTCCAAAAATACACCCCTTGCACTGATCTGACTGCGCAAGAGTGCCTTTAGGAAGCCCAGTAGAAATCTGCTGCAATATCTTCAAGGCATCATGATGAAGGTGGCCAAATCTCTGGTGCCACAGCTCGCCATCGTCCTAGCTCACCACTCCTTCTGCCTTGCATTCCATTTCTGAGTAGCCATCTACATGCAATTGATAAAGGTTCTTGACTCTAACCCCTATCTTCTAGGTTTCTCCAGTTGTCTTGCTGCGTAGGAAAGCCTTTCCCTTGTTGAAAACAACATCATATCCCTTGTCTTCTAACATCACCAGAGAGATAAGATTCTTCTTCAATCCTAGAACATGCATAAATTCCTTCAATACAAAGGGTTTACCAGAATCCCTCTCAAAGAAAATGGTACTGATACCGATCGCACTGTATCTACCATCATCACCCATCTCGATGTGCACTCCAAGATCTTTCTCATCTAGATCAGAAAACAAATATCTATCTCCTGTCATGTGAAAAGACACACCACTGTCCAAGAACCATACTGATCCCATCACACTTGATACCAAGCATGCGATCAGTGAAAGATCCAACTCAAACTGCGAGGCTAAGGCCTCTCCCACTGCAGATCCAACAGTTTGCTTATTTTTCTTCTTCTGTGGACAATTTGTGGCATAGTGTCCGTGCTGGTGATAGTGAAAGCACTTCACCTTGGACATGTCCTAATTCTTGCCTTTCGCACTAGAATGAGAAGACTTCTTGTTCTTCCCCTTCCTTGCTTTGGCAGCCAAAGCACAATTTTCTTCATCGGGTGCCTTTGATGAAGATCCGTCCCTGGTATTCCGCCTAATCTCCTCTTGCACAAGATCCGACCAAAGTCCCTCCCATCCTAGAAACTTCTCCCAACCATTGACAGAGTTCTGATAGGAATGCCAACTCTTTGGAAGACCAAGGAGAAAAAAGCTCACCAAGTCCTCATCATCGACAGTCACCCCCACACTTCCCAGCTCATCTCAACATTGGGTGAACTTCGTCAAATACTTGGGCATATTGTCTCCTTTCTCACACTTTATGTTTCTGAGTTTATCCTTGAGTGCCAACTTCCTCTGGTCGCTCTTGCTTTGGAATAGATCTGTCAACGCTTTTCACATCAAGTACGGAGTAGCCTTTCCATGGAGGCCGGACACAATGTGATCCCTCATGCCCTCCAACGGAATCCTTCGACATTGTTGTCTTCTTTTGTCAATCCGCGACTTGAGCAGGGACATCCGCATCTATGAAATCCTTCAACCCATTATCATCTAACACTGCCTCCATCCTATCCTTCCATGCAATATAGTTTGAGTTTCCCTCAAGGGCATACTCCAATCGCAATCCATTGAAAGACATTTCAACTTTTGACACCAAGAAAACATTGCTGCAAATTCGAATTCCACCAGCTCAAAACTCAACCACTTCCAATCTAAAATTTGTGAGAACGAAGTATTTCTTGTACAGAGATCGATTGTATGGTCATTCATTGGATATCTCACCTTCCAAAAGAAGGATGAATCCAGAGGCTACCTAACCCGATTACAGACTCTACCTGGAGAAATAAAACGTAGTCACTTCTTGAATAATAGATCTGATGATCAATCCTCGCTTTGATATCCTGTAGAAATGTCTTCTACAAATCAACCTACTCTGATACCATGTAGAAATTTTATGAATAATATGACACTTATTCAACCGAGATTATCCTGATTATACATTATTGCAGAATGCATGCATAATACATAATCTCATCTACGTTGATCATCAATTTAATAGTATTCAGAAACATACACATGCGCGCATTGAAGCATCAATCACACATATCAACACAGTATGTACTCGGGGAAAGCATAAAGCTGAAAACCACACAACTATCTGTATATTATATTGATTGAGATCATGTAACAGTACATAGTACAATACTAGCTCCACCTGTTACACACAATATAGCATAGACCTGAATCAATCACTGCCTCAAATCACCTCTACTGCTGGCCTGCCTCCACTACGCAATCCTGCATAGAGAATACTGAGAAATTTACTGATACTTTCATGTATTTCCCTTGTGTAACACTATGCAATTCTCATTGGCAACTCAATCCCACTGATTGTGCAAATCACATGCACAACTATGGTCACAACTGACAACTGTCTTGCCCTTTTACTCACCTCTAACACTTGTCTCCACTGAACTATCCGTGCACTGAGTTAACTGATGTATTCTTCAGTTTCTTTATGAGTTAATAATTAGTGAATTAATTAATAACTAATTCACACCACTCAACATTAGT
>APFE031003216.1:142394-163932 GCA_000404065.3 Pinus taeda | reverse complement strand
CAGTTAGACTAAATACAACTAGTTCAACTAAGTCAAACTGAACACAACTCCATCAACTCCTAATCCAACTCCACAGAACTCAATCACTGAAGTCCTAACTGAAGTCCTCCATGCAATAGCTCAATTTAACCCATAGGAACCATTTATTTCCTTTTGGAAGCTACATGTGCCACATCTGTAGCTCGAACTGAAGTGCTCCAAGAGAATAAGATAATGTTTATAGTCCAAATATTATTAAGGGATAATAATATTCGACTGTTCTATATTTAGACTGACAGTACCTCCACTATTGTCTAAAAATAGAATTCCATCTATTTTTACCAACATGACCAATCATCCATAAACAACATCCTGCAACTCATAGACCATGATCCATATGTCTAAAAATAGACTTTGCGCCAAAACTTGCCCAGCGGGCCCACTTAGTGAAGGCGACTTCTTTTCACTAAGATCCATCATCTTGTTGCATTCTCAACACCTTTATGTCTATTCTACTATTAGACCTACGTTGTTCAAAAATTCCATTTTGGTCAGCTTGCCAGCACTAACATATAAATTATGTGGCCCTGAGTGCTTGTTAGTCCTTAACGCTCAACATTGTCATACACTAATTCCTTTCATTTTTCAAGTTTACCATTATTTCATAACGCTCCTTTGGAAATGCAAATGGTTTCAACATTTTCTCTACTGAACCATTGTATGTGTAGACAAATTACATAAGCCTCTCTCTGGCGTTACCTAACCTATGGCATTGTATATGCTGCACCTGACTTTATGGTGATTTTAATGCCCTTGATGCATATAGTTATGAAAAGCAATTCAGAAATGGCTCATATCATTTACGAGCTTTGTACATTCTTCCATGCAAGAAAAGGAAAGGGCCTCTTTCCATTTCTCCATTTCTCCATTCTTTGCCAGTTATCGAATATGATTAATGCATTCTCTGCATTATAACGCCTAGTCTCTGACTGTAAATTTTTCATCAAACATTTTTATATATCCTTGAGGTTCGCACAGCTCCAGATTTTGTTTGTAAAAGCGTTTGTATCTATCCACCAAGAGAAATAAATGAGGGTAATCATTGTCCAAATATATTAGAAAATTCCTTCGCGCATCAACTTCTAGAAATAATTGCATCATTTTAGGCGCTCCTTGTGTATTGGCTCCATTTGCGTTACTCCTCCTCCTGAAAAGGAGCTTTGCAACTTCGCCCCTCATCTCTTTGATGTATTTTTTCAAATACATTTCATGCATCCTTGATAATCCTTATTCCAAGGCTTGTAGCCCCGCACATGCCTTAAGTGCACAAGGAAATATAAATCTATCAGGCCACATACCAATTGTTTCCATTCAACTAAATAACGCAAGTGCTTCTTCGTAATGCCCGTGCTTGGCATATTCGCCAATCATGGTAGTCCATGAGAAGACGTTGCACTCAGAACTTTTTTCAAACACATATATCGGAGATTTCATATTGGTGGAAGGCTGCAAGAGGGATGTGTAGCTGTCAGTAACGAAGAAAAGAGGAGCATCGTTAGTCAAGATTAATTTCCTAAAAAATGGAATAATGCCAATGACCAGTGCAAGGATTGAAGCTATTATCGGTGGTTGAAGTAGTTGCTTTATTTTCAAGTGTTCCAAAAGCAAATATGCTTAAGAAATGACCTTCATTTCCATCGAGTGCCAAACAAATGTTTTTACATTATTGTCAACAACTCCTTCCTCGGCTGCAATCAAGGGTGAATTGTTGTTAAAGAGAAGGGTATTCACTTGTATCAGGCGACTTCCTCTCCTCAAATGTGGTTCAAATCCTACTGCTTAGTTCTGACTGAATCTATTCCTATAGATGTGTTGCATCTTCTCTGCATAATATTTGTTAAAAATACACGATTGTAGAATGGAAAATGTGTCACGCCTTAGATTGATTATTGATACATATCATAGAGAATGCAATCATGGATGAATGAACGAGAATACATATGTAATCAACACACACACACACACATATATATATATATATACACACACACATTTTTTAATCCGTGAGAAGCCAAATGTGGGCTTCTTCAGCCTCCTTTGGGCTCTGAAGAGGAGTTGGTTATCAAAGTCTATAAAACTTCTATTCTTGTATTCAATTACGTTGGAACCATGGTCGAGATGCGTTGATTGATGGTTTGATGAAATATGTGACTAGCTGCGTGAGAAAGAAAATAGGACATGCATTGGCATTTTATTAGAGAAGAGGAAATTGCTCATCATTTCATACATTTGGTGAAAAAAAAAAAACAAAAACAACTTCTGCCATCGTCAAAGTTGCATCCTAATATTTTGCTCACATATCGGCATCTACGTCAACATCATGGGAAGGAAAAGGATATTTTTTGTTGAGGATTGAGCAGTACTGTGGCATATAATATATTTGGTTGAAGCTTATATATGCAATGTTGAAAACTCTTACAGTGTGCAGCGACTAAGTCTTGGTATGCTATACTTTCTTCTTGAAAATTGTGTGTATATATAGTTGATCAATAATATGCCATGTGATGGGCATATGTGGTATGAAAGTGTGGTGCCATATGATATGAAAGCATCCTATGTGTTGGTCATTTTGCTTGTCGATTCATCTCCCACTCCCTCACAATTACAATTTCTTGCGCTATTTTAAGGGATTTCTTTGGCAGTAGTTGCTCCATTTTGTGTTGTGTGCGAAGTCTATTGGTGCTCTTAAAAATAGGTGAATCCAACTAATTTTGACCACTAGTGGTTGATGTTTCAAATTCTTCCAATTAATTCAAGAAGGGAATAAACTTTAACAACACAATTCAACACACTTCACTAGTTTAAAAAATGGATAAAATTGGTGAAGTATTAGACTTGCTAAATACTTTAGTACATTTCAATGATCATGATACAATGAAAATCAACAAGAACACTCTCTGTGATATTAAAACATGTCTACAAAATACACAGGAAAAAGTAGACTTTTTGGAGCTTCAATATCAGCTTCAGCGAGTAGAATTACAACAATAGAGTCACCATTCTCAACTTGTCTATGTTCAAAACATTGGAACAAATTCGCATAAACAACAAGTCAATAATGTTACAGTTGATTCAGATCCAGTGCCTAATGAAGCAAAAAAGTTACATGCAGATACAGAGGTCCAACTTGCACTTCCGAAGTCGATCATTAGACCTTGGGAAGAGCTTGTCAACAACAAGCATAGAACTGGTCTTGTATATGACAAGGATGTGTCCTCTCATATTCCAGATTGCTCAAAGGCCATCCAATTTCAGAGTGTTGGATTCCTTCATGACAGTTCACCTTCAGCTGTTCCAGATTCTGCTCCTCTTCCACAGCAACAACAATAGATTGTGAAATACCAACATTGTGACCGAGTTGGCCACATGAAATATCATTATTTTGATCTTCATCCACATAAGCATTGTCATAAAACCAGTCATTATTCAAACAGATGCTTCAGAAACAAACATCCTGCAAGAATAAATATTCATATTGGATGGATCGCTTCTTGGCAATGGTCTTCAACAACCAAGAAGATATTTCACTCATACAACACGATTTTTTCTCGAATATTGAAAAGTCTTGCAGTTGAGGTCTCTTCGTCTTCTCACCTTGTATCTGACAAGGGGGGAAACGATGGTCATCTACAAGCTTCAAATCCACATCAAGCGAACCTGAGCCACAACTTGCCATACCAGATTCAGAGTTGTAGCCAGAGACAAATATGCCACTTAGCATGCCTTCAGTTAGTGATACCTCTTCAAAGAATTGGGGACAATTCCTCTAGCATAACACTTCAGCTTCTTGCCAGTTTTGGAAGAGTTCTAGGAATTTCATTAAGCAATCCAGAGTTGTTGGTCATCCTTAAACCATCACAGGTTGAGACCTCCTTTTTCAGGTTGAGGTTCTCCATTTTATGCGGGATGAAACCTCCCTTTCATGGTTGAAGGTTTCCCTTTTCAAAACATCAGGAGCACTTCCTCTAGCAGAAGACCTGAGCTTCATGCTAGACATGGAAGAGTTCTGGGAACTGCACTAAGCGTTCCAGTGTTGGTGGTCATCCTTAAATCACTTCCCTTTATACCAACATTTCAGAGAGCACATTCAACGTAGTGTTGCCATGCAATTTTGCACATTTTGTATTAGAGCTCTCTTCTTGGACTCATACATAACCTTTTGGATTAAGGAGGGAATGTTGGACACCTAATCCCCTAAGGGTTGGTGTGGAAGCTGAATAGTCTAAGGAAGTCTAAGAGACTTCGGAATATGAAACTAAGGGTCATGTGAATGTACTATGAATGTATATCATTGTCAATAATAAACACACACTCATGTTTATCATTCATCTTTTGTGTTTTCCATGTATGTGTTTTAACAGAAATGATGTGTGTGCCATGTAGACCCCCATGTGGTTTTGGCATGGCACCTTGTCAGCTAGGCATGGTCATGTGGGTACCACATAGATTCCTCTTGATGACATGGCCTCTTTAATGAACCAAACCACTAAGGGGCATAACTTTCTGTCCAAGACTTTAATTGAGGTAAACTTTATATTTGTAAAAAGATCTTAGTGAGTTAAAAAAAATATTGCTATGTTTTAGGTTTCAAAAGCTTTGAGGAAAAGAGGTTTTTGTAACCCCATCATAAAATACCTTAGATATTGAGTCAAATTGAGATAGTTTAAGGGGTTGGAGCTATTACAAAATGTATATGTAAACTAGGTTTCAAGTTCACTTAAATGGCTTCTAATATACTTGAGGTTATGTAGAAGAAAATTTTGTATACACCCTCACCCAAACAATATGGAGACGGGGATTGGGATATAGGTGGAAGTGGTATTATTCAAAAATCATGTTCCAACGATAAAATCATATTCGAAGGATATTACTTTGTTTCAAATATTATTTTGCATTTTATCTACCGTATTACCACTATGATGAGATCCGAAACAATGTTATGCAAGATTATATTACAAGAATATTTTTAAGTTTGGCATAATATCATCCCAATATAATTTTACATAATATGTAGAACAACCTCCATAATAAATGAAGTGAAATAAATATTTTTCAAAATCATAGTGTGAAAATTTTATAAAATAATATAATAATATTCATACAAATTAATTCATATTATGATATGATAATTCATATTATACTAAATTATATAAAACAATATTATACCAAACAAATAATATTCATTTAATGTAATTTTGCACAATATCTTTAAATGTAATAATAATTTTGAAAAATAAATATTATGCAAAATCAGATTGATTGATATTATCAATAAGATATTAAAAATTAATTAATTTTACATAGTATACCTAGCCACAGCCACACCATCAAATTCGTAACAAATAAAGTTGGATATAAATTCGTGATTAAGTTAAAAAATTCTACCCTAAAATAACCCACCCCAACACTCTCGTATTAAGATTTATTTTTGAGAAAACTATAAACTCACCCTTCAAACTTATAAATATATGCACATTCCCATCCTTTTGAAACCTTGATGCTCCTCTATTTTCATTTCATCACATCCTGAAATTCATTCAACAGCAACATGGAAAGCAGTCAATGGAATAAACTACCAGTTGATCTGCTAATTCGAGTCCTAAGCAGGCTTCCCATCTTGGATTTATGTAAGCTATCGCTCACTTGCAGGTATTTCCTTTCCTTAGTCTTAGATCCCTCCTTTTCCCTCCACTACGATAGAAGCCTCGTCGGCCACCCAATGTTCTTTCTTATGTCAGATTTGATTGAGAAACGCACACAGTCGTCGTCTTTAAAGTCCATTATTTGGCAAGCAGGAAGGCTTGCCAACTTCACATGGCGAAACCCATTGCTCCATTATTTACCGGAATACCAGTGGAGGAGGCCGGTCACATACGGGGATGGGTTCATGTGTTTCGAGGGATTTGTAGGGCCTAATTATCTTCACGATATTAACCATGAGAACACCAAGTTACTGGTCGTAAACCCAATATTTTGTAAGGAGAGCCGGATATTGAGTGTACCGACCATGGCTAACTCAGTTTGGAGGTTTTACACGGGGATCGCGTTTGACCGCACTAAGGGCGTTTGCAAGCTTATATTATGGGACATTTCACAAGCGTCTAATTCTGTGATGACCACTTTTGTCTACAACTTTAAGGAAAGCGTATGGAAAAAGTTACCAGAATGGAATGGGATCCCTAATTATGGAGGTTCTTCATTTGTCATGCACCGTCACCGTCCCCAACTTGTGTCTGAGCGTTACTTGTGTTGGCTTCTGCACTCATTTCACACTACTTCCCCTGCAGACAGAGTGTTGGTATTTGATGTGGAAGAAGAGAAGTGGATGGACCCAGTTCCATTTCCTCAATTTCCGCGGTCTGAAAAGTTGTTTTCTTTTATTTTTGAACATAAAATGGCACTTTTGTTGGAATTTTCTGTTAAATTCCATAACAGACAGACAAAAAAAATGCTATGTTTTTAACACTCTGTTTTTATACAGAAAACAGAAAATCACTTGCTGGAAATGGTGTTTCAGCAAAGCAGTTTGGTGTTGCAGCAACGTAGTTTGATGTTGTAGCAACACTATTAGAATTTTTGATAATTCAAAACAAAACTGATAATTGCATAGCGGAAATAATAATAAAAAACGCCTGCGGAATATGGTGTTACAACAACGTGAAACTGGTGTAACAACAACACTATTTCGTCAGTTGTTATTCTTGGTGTTGCAGCAACGTAATTCTGTTAGTTGCTGATCTTGGTGTTGCAGCAACGCGTTTTGACATCAAGTCACTTTTTTACTTACGGTATAACGGCAACGTGCAACGGTTGACGTCAAGTCACTTTTTGATGCTTGGTGTAACAACAACGTTCAACGAATGACGTCAAGTCACTTTTAGACTTACGGTGTAATAGCAACGTGATTTTGACGCTTGGTGTAACAACAACAATAAACAAGCTAAACGGTAAACTTGTAAACAGTAAACTTGTATTCATAAACAGTAAACAAGCTGATACAAATTCGTCTTCCTCTTGATAGAGGGATAACAACAGGAACACTTCAGTTCCAGAAACCAATTTTCACTATTTCAGAAAATTGCAGGTTCAACACTGCTCTGCGTTTACATAAGAGACTCTCTACTATTTTTCTAACTTTCTCTCTCTCTTAGAAAAACAGAACTTCATTATATTTATAGGAAAAAACATATATGAGTTTAAACAGTAAAATAATCAAAATATCTTCTAACGCTTATCTGCGTATTGAATGCAGCAAGCGGTGATGCATTTCTCAAGAAAACAAGTCGGCGGTTGCAGGGGAATTAAATTATGTGAATTTAATGCACATTAATGTGCAAAATATCAGGAGTGACTTTGCGGCATCGAACAACCTGAAATATCTACGGAAATCAGATTTATGTCCAGCTGTTATTGTTGTAGTTGGTAATTAAATTCCAACACTCCCCCTTAGTTTCAACTGCTACATACCTAGGCATTTCCTGAAATGATCAAAACTTTTCTTTGCTAATGGTTTTGTCAAGATGTCAGCTAGTTGATCCTCTCTTCTACAATGCTGCAAAACAATCTCACCATTGTTAACCAATTCACGTATGAAGTGAAATTTGGTATCTATGTGCTTTGTTCTTTTATGAAAAACAAAGTTTTTAGACAATGCTATTGCTGAGCTATTGTCACAGTAAATGGTTGTGCCATTTTCTTGTTCATGACACAAATCTCTGAGAACTCTTCTCAGCCACACTGCTTGGCATGTTGTTGTTGTTGCTGCCACATACTCTGCTTCTGCTGTTGATAAAGACACAACAGGTTGCTTCTTGGAATCCCATGAGATGGCTCCTGATCCCATATGAAACACATATCCTGATGTGCTTTTTCTATCATCAACACTTCCAGCCCAATCACTGTCAGTGTAACCTGTCAACATGAAACTTTCAGAAAAGGAGTATAAAATACCAAACCCCTTCGTTCCATTCACATACCTTAGAATCCTCTTGGATGCCTGCCAATGAGTCTCTTTCGGTCTTTCCATAAATCTGGAGATTAAACTCACAGCGTGCATCATGTCTGACCTAGTTGCAGTCAAGTACATAAAGCTTCCAATTATGCTCTTGTACAATTTTGGATCAAAATCCTTGCTGTTGTCTTTTTTGGTCAATTTCAACCCCATTACAGTTGGAGTCACAGCTGCCTTGCTATTCTGCATGTTAAATCTCTTCAACACTGCTTCTACATATTTATCTTGAGAAATGAAAACACCATTTTCACTTTGGTCTACTTCAATTCCAAGAAAATATCTTAAGAAGCCCAAATCAGTCATTTCAAATTCACTTTTCATGACTGCTTTAAAATCAGCGATGAGAGAAGCATCATTGCTAGTAAAAATCAAATCATCTACATATAAAACAACAATAATAATCTTACCGTCATTCTCCTTTATGTAGAGTGTGGGTTCACCATCACACTTATCAAACCCATTCTCAATCAGATAAGCATCTATTCTGCTGTACCATGCTCTTGGAGCTTGCTTTAGCCCATAAAGAACCTTCTTCAGTTTGCAAACTTTATGCTCCTGGCCATCAACTTCATATCCTGGATGTTGTTCAACATAAACCTCTTCTTTTAAAACTCCATTCAAGAATGCAGATTTAACATCCATCTGATAAATCTTCCATTTTTGTTGTGCTGCAATAGACAACACTGTTCTGACTATTTCCATCCTTGCTACTGGTGCAAAGGTTTCATCATAGTTTTTGCCTTGTTGCTGCTTGTAGCCTTTCACAACAAGTCTTGCTTTGTGCCTGTCAATCTTGCCTTCAACATTGATTTTGGTCTTATAGACCCACTTAACTCCAATGGCATCTTTGCCTTTAGGGAGGTCCACTAACTCCCATGTTTTACTCTTTTCAATTGCACCAATTTCTTCATTCATTGCTTCAATCCATTTATCTTCATTTACAACATCTTCAAAATGAATTGGGTCATCAACATGACAATATAAAGCGAATAATGAATTCAGACCGGTATTTGTACTTACCTCTCCTTGTTCATAAATCTCATTCAGATTTCTGAATCTTGGTCTTCTTGGTGTGCTGGAAGTTCCATCCGAACTTGAGGGTATTTCAGATCCCTGTGGTGTGCTTGAAGAAGCACTGCCTTGACTTCTTAAGGCTGTTCGAATTCCAGCTTGTGGTGTGGTTTGCTGAATTTGCTGTGGTGGAGGAGGAACCACCAAGGAAGGATTATTTGCTGCTGTCCCTTCCTGTTCTTCTTCATGAGACACAATTGTCTTCACATTCACTGTCTTATCTAGACTTCCATCCCAAGCTTCATCTTCAATGAACTGCACATCCCTGCTTACTATCAATTTCTTAGTGGATGGTTTATAGAGTTTGTATGCTTTTGACTCATCACAATAGCCAACAAACACACACTTCTCCCCCTTACTATCAAGCTTTCTCTTTAGCTGATCCGGTACATGTGCATAAGCTACACAACCGAATACTCTCATGTGAGTGACAGTTTGCTTTTGACCACTCCATGCTTCTTCTGGTATTCTGTTCATGACAGCTTTAGTTGGGCATCTATTCAAGATATAAATTGTGCAAGTGACAGCTTCTTCCCAATACTCATGAGGCAAGTGCTTTGCCTTCAGCATACTTCTAACCATGTCAAGAATGGTCCTATTCTTTCTTTCAACAACATCATTTTGCTGAGGCGTATACCTTGCTGTGAACTGTTTTTGTATGCCATTCTCTCTGCAAAAATGCGGAAAGTCTTGGGAAATGTATTCTCCTCCTCTATCTGTTCTGAGCACTTTGATGTAATGCCCACACTATTTCTCAACAAGAGTTTTGAAGTGGCGGAATTTCTCAAACACTTCACTCTTCTCTTTCAGCATATACACCCATGTCTTTCTGGTGTAATCATCAATGAAAGTTAAAACATATCTGTTTTTGCCAAGTGATGGTACTTGCATCGGTCCACACACATCAGAGTGGACAATTTCCAAGGGTGCTTTTGCCCTTATACACTTTGCTGGAAAGCTTTCTTTGTGTTGCTTGCCCAAGATGCAGCCTTCACAAAGGTTGTCCGGTTTCTCAATCAATGGAAATCCTTTTACCATTCTCTTTCTGTGCAACAAATTCAGGCCTCTGAAATTGAGATGTCCAAATCTCAAGTGCCACAACCAATTCTCATCTTTCACTTGTTCCTGAAAGACTTCTTGTGTTACAGCTGCAATAGTTCTTCCTTCCTTCAAATCTGCTCTGAGTTTGAGAGGAAACATTCTATTGCTGGTCATCTGCACCTGTGCAATGATCTTCTTACTTGGAGGTATATCTCTGATTGTACACATATCATCTTTGAAGAACACGTTGTAACCTTTGTCAATGAGCTGTCCAATGCTCAAAAGATTACATTTCAGGCCAGGTACTTAGTATACCTTTGGCACAATCATCTGTTCTCCATTTCTTGCTCGGATACTGACTCTGCTCTCACCCTTGACAGATATTTTACTATCAGTCCCTGTTGTTACCTCAGATTTCACATCTTCATCGAGATTGGCAAACATTGCAATATTTCCAGTCATGTGATTACTACAACCTGAGTCTAAGAACCAAATATCTTCTTGTTTGTCTTGTGCAATGTTACATGTTAACAACACATTCTTTGGATTCTTATTTTCTTCATTTGCAAAATTAACATTCTGCCTACTATTCGTGTCATTTTGTTTTTTCCTACATTCATTGGCATAGTGCCCATATTTCTTACAATAATGACATTGGACTTGGGATTTGTCATACCTTTGTCCATGAGTTTGCTGTTTGCTTGAACGTTCATCTTGGTTCTGATTGCAGCTCCTTCCGCTTGTGCTTGCAAGATAATATATGCCTCTGTTTTGGCTTCTTCCACGACCTCTGTTATTTGCTCTGCCTTGTCCTTTTCTTTGGCTGAAAGACATCTGAGTCTTGAATGCTTGCTCAAAAGAGGAATCTGTTCCTCTACTCAGTCTATGTTCATGAGATATAAGAGAAGCACTCAGTTCATCTACCGTGAACTATGAGAGATCTTTTGTTTCTTCTATTGCTACCACAACAGCTTCAAACCTTGAGGGTAAACATCTCAAGATCTTCTCTACGATTCTTCTTTCTTCAAGAATTTCACCATGAGATCTTATCTGGGTTATCAACCTAATAACCTGAGTGAAGAATGAATCTATTGTATCAGATTCCTTCATGCTGAGTGTTTCAAAGTCTCTCCTCAACATCTGCAACTTTGCAGTCTTCACCTTCTCCATGCCTTGATAGGCAGTTTTGAGAATATCCCATGCCTCTTTGGACTTTGTTGCTGCTGCAATCTGTGGAAAGATACTTTCATGTACTCATTGGAAGAGAAAAAAGAGGGCTTTGGCATCCTTCTTCCTGTCACTCTTCAACTGGTCTCTTTCTACTACTGTCAAAGCAGCCAACGTTGTTGCATTTGCAGGTTCAGCATAGCCAGTTTCAACCAGCTCCCATATTCCTTGAGAAGCAAACAATGCTTTCATTGTTATGGACCAATAACTGTGATTTTTCCCATTAAACTGTGGCAGTTGGAAATTTGTCAAATCTGTTCTAGCATCTCCCATCTTAACTCTGTATAGGTAAAGAAGAGATACTGACTGTAAAATTAAAAACAAGCAAAAACTTTCTCTGCTGGAAAAAATCTGCTTAATAAGCTTCTTACAGCTCCTACAGTGAAAAACAAACTCTGTTTTTGACTCATTGAGTGCCTAGACTAGCTCTGATACCATGTTGGAATTTTCTGCTAAATTCCTTAACAAACAGACAACACAAAAATGCTCTGTTTCTGCTCTGTTTCAGCACAGAAAACTGAAAATTTCGTTTTCTGGAAATGGCGTTGCAGCAACAGGATTCGGTGTTGTAGCAACGCGGAATAATACTATGTTTCTGTTAACACAGAAAAAACAGAAAACTGCTTACTAGAAACTATGTTGTGGCAACAGGACTTGGTGTTGCAGCAATGCTGATCGTGGTGTTGCAGCAACGCGAGTTTTGACGTCAAGTCACTCGGTGTAACGGCGACACATTTTTGACGCTAAGTCACTTTAAGAAAATTGACGCTTTTGGTGTTACAGCAACTAAAACAAGTTGGCATCAAATTCACTTATGAACTTACAGAGTAAAATCAAAGTGTTTTTGACACTTGGTGTAACAGCAACTGAAAAATCAGCAAAACAGTAAACTTGTATTCATAAACAATAAACAAGCTGATACAGAAAACTAACTGTTACAAGAGGAACACTTCAATTCCAGAAATCGATTTTCTCTATCTCAGAAAATCGCAGTTTCAGCACCGCTGTGCATTTACAGAATAAACTTACTCTTGTTCTTCTAACCTTCACTTTTTTCTCTCAGAGTACAAAAACAGAACTGTTGTTCAGAAATCTCTTGCACTCACACAGAAAACAGAACTGCTGTTCTTTTTCTCTCTTACACCTCTTCTCTTGAAAAAACAGGACTGCTGTGCATTTATATTTATAGGAAAATAAATATCTGAGTTAAACAATAAACTAAGTAAAATATCTGCCGATATTTATCATACGCAGAAGAGGCGGTGATGACTTTCTCACTTGAAAACAAGTCGGTTGCAGGAGAATTAATTTCTGCACATTTAATGCTCATTTAAAGTGCAAAAATATTAGAAGACTTTTCCTGCTTCTAGATAATCTCAAATAACTGCTGAAGATTAGATCTTTGTTCAGCATTTATGTGATGCAGTTGAAATTAAATTCCAACATAACAATGGTGTAATGCTATCTCTATAGTCTTTCATGTGTATATATATTTATGTAGTTACATACCCTTTATGTATCATGTAAC
Organism: Pinus taeda; assembly: GCA_000404065.3. Lineage (NCBI taxonomy): Eukaryota > Viridiplantae > Streptophyta > Pinopsida > Pinales > Pinaceae > Pinus > Pinus taeda. Next base: position 151,015 of record APFE031003216.1, on the reverse strand, counting down.
TTAAGTTATGGCATTCCATTGCTTCACCCATACCAGTTATAGAGACAGAATTTCTAATTTCTACTTCTTTTAACAGTATCACTGTAAATTATATTTATTGAACTGCTAGTTAATACGTGCAAATACATTGACAAATTTATTGCCTCTAACGTTAAGAAACCATGGGAATTTAGTCGTTTATGTGAATGTAGCAGCGGATGAAATTGTAATTCTTGGGTATATGAAGGCACATAAACTAGTTAATTTGTTGAGTATCTGCTTATATATTGTTTATTACTATTTCCCCTTTTGATCTGCTGGAATGCATTATTTTATTACCTGTGCTCCATAGCACGGTAAGTTTTAATGTTTTTCCAACTAGTAACATTCTCTGCAATTTAATTTAGTATTTGATATAAAAAAAAATTGGTTGTTGCCTATGAGTCCAGTGTTCTCTATTTTTTCTACTATACATGACTATTAGTACTTAACATCGTATCTTGGATTTTTACCCTTCCCAGCATTTAAAAAGAAAATATTTCTATGGAATCCATACCACAAAATCCAATAAATATTTTATAAATCATATACTCAGCTTCCTCGCTGTTTCCCATAAAAGAAAATATTTCTATGGAATCCATACCACAAAATCCAATAAATATTTTATAAATGATATACTCAGCTTCCTCGCTGTTTCCCATCGAAATTCATTTTTGACCTGTGAAATTGTCCAACAATTTTTCTTTTAAAAATAAACTTAGTACAAGGAAAGAAATTATGCTAGTAGATGTTAAATACTACCCTGAACACGCTGGGTTTGTATTTAATCTTTGGTTCTAAATTAACGAACATAATTTATTTATTATAACTTCCACCCCTTTAATGTGAATTTTGAATAAACCAACCAGTAGTAGTTACATGCATAGTAGAAATAGAACTCTGTTTTATACAATTGATTTTCTTTAAAGAATACAATACATAGAATTTAAATACGTAATACAATCAGTTTCCTATTCAATTCACAGAATTACTATTTAAATCCCCATATACTCACATCCCTACATTAGGTTAAATTTTCTAGATAACTAAGTTTTTAGTTCAAACAACTCTCAAATGCAACATATACGTATAATTCTTTCTTATGAAAGAATAAAATAACAGTTAATTAAATTAGATTCACCATTAAGGGTATTTGGTAATTTCAGGCTTTTTTCCACCCAGCCTAAGGAGTGTTTCTTCTAGTTCTCTATTGATCTTTTCAATAGATATTTTATAACTTTATAGTTAGTAGTGTCATGTTTTTGTTGTTATTTTTATCCACTTGTTTAGGTTTTTCCATGAAAGTCTGTCTCTCTCACAATCTTTTATGCTTGTCTAAGATTAACATCTTTCCTAGCTAGGTGATTTAATAGATTTTCTCTTCTATCCATTGAAACTTATTACCAAATACTCTAACTTTATTTATTTACATCAGCATTTCAATGTAATTCATGGTTTTTTCTCCATTCCCACTAACCTAACTCATTCTGACAAAAAAACATATTACAGTAACGAAGCGATATTACTGGTAATTATTTGATTTTTTCATTTCCTTTAATTTATTTTCATTTTCGGCTACCCTTAGTCCCCAACCTTTACCTCTTAAGGGTCGCACCCGTTTCCTTGTAGGTAACTCAAATTCCTAATTTTTTTTTTTCAGGAAGCTGTAGGCACTCCTTAGTGAATTTATAGCTTAGAGTGGCTACTTTCTCACGGGTACTCTTTTCAATCTGTGGCTTAGCTATAGGGTTGACTCCGGACCGTGGTCACAATTTCGCAGAACAAACCCTGATTTTTATGACCGTCTCCGAGCTTCCTATGACAAGGAAAGTAATTAAATGTTTTCTTATGTAATATGATGCAGTTGCAGCTCACTTGGACAATATTCCAGGCCATTCTTGACTTTAAACTTGTTGCGGGTTATTTCACCGAATTTTTGTGCAACTTGAGAGTAGGGTTTAGCCGAATTTCTGTAATGACAGTACTTCTTAAATATTAGAGGCCGTGGGTCCTTTTGTTGCTTAAATTTACTACCAGTTTAGATTTGCAGGGTGAAATTTTGTTTAGCTATAAAATATAGCACTTATACATTTTCTGGTACTTGTTATTACTGTTTATCTAAATTTCATTTATCAAAATGATTATATATCATCATTACATGTTTCAGATATACTTTTTGAAGACTTGTAAATCGTTTTTCTGTTATCAATTACGTATACGAATATATACTTGTCACAACATGTTTCAGATATATCTTTTAAAGAATCCAAATCATTTTCCTATTATGATTTACATATATGCCATATGCTATCAGGACATGGTTCAGATATATATCTTTTAAAGACTGTAAATCATTTTCTGATAAGTTTCTATAGGAACCTCATTTCTTGCGTTTGTCATGGTATGCTTGTGTCTTGTTGAAATTTCTACCTGTCCTTACCCCATAAAGATGGAACGGACTGCCTGGGAGTGCCGACGAATCCTGGTTTGGTACCGGAATAACCCTTAACACCCCCATGCTTGGTCAATGGTTTCGATGCTTGGCATTTCCACCAATTTGCATGGCCTTTAGAAAGGGATTTGGATGGTAAATCAAAGAAAGTCCGGGGACTTTATTCTTCCAGGCAATGGGCAGATTAAAAGAAAGGGGCCTGCTGCTTCACAAAGTAAGAAGCCTGCTACAATATTCACTGTCCTAATTCCTCCTAAGGTTTTCTTGAACTTCCCTTGAATTCCATCGGCCTTTGAGGCACAAACACTTTTTGGCTCTATGCCAACTGGAGGTACTCAGGAAATCCACGGACTCGCATATAAAAGGCGAAGGGAATACAAACCCAATGGATTGATACAATATCCATATAAATAAAAATATATAAATAAATGATAACAACATATAAATAAATGATAACAACCATGTGTCAACATCTCATACTAAGAGGAAAATGTCTCACTCAAACAAAACTTATAAAAGTAGAATGAGGGAAGGGACCAAGTTAGGAGTGCCTAGTCCTTTAAACTAGAAAGCTTATACCAAAAGGCTAGAAAAGTGCTTGATATAGAAAAACATAATGGGTTGGACCTAAAACTTGAGCGAATTAACTTGAAATAGTTAAGTGAGTACATTTCTCATTTCAATAGTATTTGAATTATACCCTTAAAGTATTTTCCTATCCACATTCCTCTATGTATTGGCAGATTTTAGGTAGCACATTAAATAGACCGAGCAATTACCTATTCTCCCCTACCCACCTACCAGTGCTCTACTATGAACTCTTCGCTCTTTACCATTTTATTAATTTAATTTCAATTTGCACTTTCATTCCAATTTCCTCTTCACACCACTTCATTTGGATGCCTCCCTGATCCTTGTAGAGACACCTCACCTCAGCACTGGTAAAAAAAATTACAATTACCTAACATTTTCAATGAATTGTTAGTGTATATTTGAATCAGAGTGAGAAAGATAGTGCATGTTATTTGGATTTAAATATAGTGAAAAAGACCTATATTTGCATGTTATTATACCTTTGCAGAACTATAAAATATGCTAAGTGAGAAATTATAAAAATAAGGAGCTAAATGAAGATTAGTTAAGCTGTAGCCTTACTGGGTACCCGAGTTGGCAATCACAATGCAGTGAAGTTTGTTAGAAATACAGGCTCCCATAAGTTCAACTCCCCGAAATAACCATAGAGCTGTATAGAGGGGCCTGCTAAGCTTCGAGCAACTAACCCTAGAGGTGCATAAAGATGCGGCACAGCTACTGGTTGCCCCTAATTTTAGTGTAATAAAAAAAGAAAAGAAAAGGAGATTACTTAAGCTGCAGTTTATTCCAGAATTTGTCAAATGCATAAATCAATTTCTAGCCATTGACGAATTCGAATTTGAATATATAGGGCTCCCATTTGCACAAAGAAACGACCCATAGAACATTGAAAAAGAAAACAACTTATAGTTAACTTTTTAATGGAGAGCGGGTGAAGAATTTGGAAAGTAACGGATTATTGTTGTCGGCATAGATTTAGAATTTAGCTTTTCGCGCCAAACTTCCGCTCTATGTTTTGTACTACGTCCTCTACAACGACTATAAAAATACCTTACTAAATGATCCATCGCACAATACTCTTTGTATTGCTCTCTGACCAGCTACCCTAAAAGGCCATTCGAATTAGGGTTTGAAATGCAATCAATTCATCACTAGAGGCAAAGTTCAGGTAGGTTTTCGGCCCGGTAAATGCTCATAACAATTTGATTGTTAGGATGGAGCATTCTAGGAAGAGAAACAGAGATCTGAGAGGTGACACCGGCGATGCAAAATCGTTAGGGTATGGATTACGGCGTCGTAATAGCAGCGAAGAAGAGGAGGGGGCGCCTGGAAATGGGAGGCAACAGGCCAGGCTTCACCACATTGCAGATGAATCTAAAAAAAGGAGGAATAGCCCAACGAAACGCCTGGAATGTATGAGCGCTGAGCCAAGCATAAAATCGAAGGGCCGAAATTTTGCAGGAGCGATTAATATTAACGAATGTAAGAAGAAGCGTGTGACAGTAGCAGATCAAAACGAGCTGCAGTATGATGATTTTAGGGTTTCTAAAACATCTCCACTGCAGAATTCGATGGCGTTTGAATGTTCAGAGGACTTGCCTCTAGAACGTTTTGGCCTGGCTGATATCGTTTGGGCAAGGTCTGACAGCAGAGTTGACATCCCTGCTTGGCCTGCTCAAGTTATCGACCCCGTACAAGACGCCCCACAGTTTGTGCTGAGCATTCGGGTTCCTCAGAGACTTTGTGTTAGGCTTTTTGGGGTGAAAAGAAGCTCGGATTACCAATATGCATGGGTGAAAGAAGAAATGTTGTTCCCTTTTTGGGAAAGCTTTGAGAGGTTATCATATGAGGGTCAGAAATTCTTGGAAAGGTATTCTAAGCACCTTAAGGGTGAGTTTCTTAAGGCAATAAAGGAAGCCTATGTGTCAGATTTTTCTTCCGGGTACAACAAGGAGATTAAACCAGATGAAGATAGACATCAAGGAGAAGAAACCATATGCAGCAGCTGTAGCCAGAAGTTTCCAGCTTCAAAATTATTAGAGTCTGTTAATGTTAAACAACTGGGTAATTCATCTAAAAAGGACGTATTGATCTGTTTACGCTGCTACAATTTGTACGAGTCCAATCAGTACTGTGGCATTTGCAAGAAGGTGTGGAATCCCACATTGAAAAGAAATTGGGTCCAATGTCAAAAGTGCAAGATTGGGGTTCATGCCGATTGTGATAATATAAGCAGTGAAAAACTACAAGACCTTATTGAATATTCATGCCCTCATTGTACGCTGAAACAACCAGACCTGAGTAAAGCTCCAAAGAAGGAAAACAATAGGATTTTTACTGTTCCAGACTGCATTACTGTTGTTTCTGATGGAAAGGAAGAGGAAAGCAGTATGCCTTTCACTCTTCCAGAGCGTAAGACTGTTGTTTGTGATCGCAAGGAAGAGGAAAACAATACGCCTAATTTCCCTGTTCCAGGGCGCATTGCTGTTATTTGTGATGGCAAGCAAAAGAAAAACAATAAGTCTTTCACTGTTCCAGACCATATTACTGTTGTTTGTGATGGCAAGGAAGAAAAAAACAATAACCTTTCAGTTGTTCAAGAGCGCATTGCTGTTGTTTGTGATGACAAGGAAAAGAAAAGCAATAGGCCTTTCGTTGTTCCAGAAGGCATTACTGTTATTTGTAATGACAGAGAAGGGCATTATGTGCCTAACAGTCACTTAGTTCTATGTGAATGTAGTGAATGTGGAAAGGGTAGGTTGATGAGTCTGTCACGATGGGAAAAGCACGTAGGCTGTAAGAGCAAGAAATGGAAGCAGAGTATTAGAGTTAGGGATTCCAGTCAGCATCTCATTGATTGGCTCAACAGGGCCCATGAAGATGGGGCTTGTGGCCTTGGATTCTTTATTGGAGAAGGGAAAATGGGGAAAATAGCATAAAGCAGTAGGGAGGAGAGTTGATTAACAAGATGGCTGCTAGAATCATACGAACCAATCAAAGAAACCTGCACCGTTGAGGATCTGCATGATAAAATCATCATCTGCGATGAATGCGATTTTGAGTTCATCAGAGGAAGATAAAAGAGACACAGATTACGTCGACAATGCTGCTGCCTCTGCCCAGTAATGGGTGGCTCCCTGAAACCGATCACATGTGGATTTTGGTGCATGTTACTTGTGCTTTGCTAAAGAGGTAACGTTTGTGAATGGTAAAACTATGGAGCCTGTAGATGGCATATTTGGATGGTAAATCTTTTTTTGAAGTAGAAGTGTCTTGATTCTGAAAATTTTTATCATGCCCACGTTTGCGTTAATTAAATCGTAGATCACATGAAGATGTTATATTGGAAATACAAAGAGAAGAATGTATGTAGCTACATTTTCTATTGAGCTTCTCATCGTGTTTTTACTCAAACGTGCGGTTAGCAATTCGCATTTTGAAATCTATATTTATGCTAAATCGATGATACTAACGTAGAAGAATCGTATTCATTCAGATGTTGTGCGTACAATCATAACTTCCATAATTCACAGATCTATGGTGTATTTACACCATGACACAGAGGCCATATACAACCGGTTAAAACAAGAAGTGGACCCACTAAAGTTTTCTTCATACAAAGGGCGGTTATTAAACGCCAGAAAAATGGAAGGAATCGATTTCTCTTTGGAAAACCTGGAATTCAACGATATCGTCTTTCACTATCAAAAGCATTTGAAGACAGGACATGGTGATATATTAAGGCATAGTGTTGCCGATGTGATAAAAAAGCCATACCATTACTTGCATTTATCTATTTATATTTCAAAATTTATTGCATTATGTTTATTTACTGTTATTTACTTATTATATTTTATCAGTTATATTTTTAATTTTAAAGTAATGGAAAAATATTTTATTAATTAAAGTATTTTTATTAAATTTAAATTTATAATATTAATATTTTATTATTTATATTATTATTATTATTATTATCTAATTTTAAAGTCAAGGTTAAGTCAGTGATTTAGATGCTAAGTTTATTAAGATATACATATTTTATTCTTATGGTTTGCCATCTCTAAGAAAAACATGTTCTTAACTATTAGGCCCACTCAAACTATACTTTTAATGCAACATTTTCATGTCATATAATTTTATTAGCTATTAAGAAACACATTCTTCTCTTTATGTTTTTAATCTAGCATCTACATGTGATATACTAGTAAAATAATATAATCCTAAAATATAATTAATAAAAAAAATATTATATTAGTTTTTAATAAATATTTTATTAATTATCATTATTATTATTTTAATAAATCACTTATTAATTTTTGTAACTATTTAAAGAAATTTGTTTTTCAGATTTATAATTTATTGATTGAATATTAATAAATATATTAACGTATATTTAAATCTTTTCCTCTAAATGTTTTTTGTTACATTTTTTACATGGAAACAAAATATGTTTAAAATATGCAACATTGGCATATCTAATAGTGTGAAAGGTTTATGAATGTGTAGTTAGTGTCTCCAATGTGTATGAAAGTTTAGGTTTAGCTACCAATGGAAGTGCTTATGAAAAATTACATGTTATAGATGTGTAAAACATATCAAAATCTTGACTATTTAATCACTCAACAAATATGTGCTACAACCATGTATGAAAAACTCAATAGAGAGATAAACATTAAATTACTATAGTTATCATTTTCGGATTCAACTGCGTTAAGTAACTCATTCACGTATGACCATTTCCATGAGAGGTAGTCGTAACTGACTAATTTCTCATGATTTTTGAATCCATTTCCATGAGAGGTAGTCGTAACTGACTAATTTCTCATGATTTTTGAATACTTCACTTAGCACTCATTGCATCGGGTGATTTTTGAATCGTAGTCGTAACTGACTAATTTCTCATGATTTTTGAATAGTTCACTTAGCACTCATTGCATCGGGTGATGCCCACAGGGGTGAAGAAGTGGGATTGAAACTAGTGAAATGTGGAGAACGAATCACATAGCATCAATCATCACTTCCGGGGCTTGCACCCGGTAACCAGGACTTCCCAGGAAGGTCACCCATCCTAGATCTCCTCTGGCTCAAGCGCGCTTAACTGTGGAGTTTTTCCCCACAATCAAGCCCACTTAGCTTGCTACCCCATTTGCAAACTTTAGCAAGTATTGTGCCTCATGAACCATTCAAGTAGAGATCCCTTGACTCTTTTTGAATTTAAGTATGGGGGTTTACGCAGTGCATTATATTAGATATCATTTTGGGATTCAACTGCGTTAAGTAAGTCATTTTACGTATGACCATTTCCATGAGAGGTAGTCGTAACTGACTAATTTCTCATGATTTTTGAATAGTTCACTTAGCACTCATTGCATCGGGTGATGCTCACAGGGGTGAAGAAGTGGGATTGAAAACTAGTGAAAAGTGGAGAACGAATCACATAGCATCAATCATCACTTCCGGGGCTTGCACCCGGTAACCAGGACTTCCCAGGAGGTCACCCATCCCAGAACTCCTCTGGCTCAAGCGCGCTCAACTGTGGAGTTTTTCCCCACAATCA
>APFE031003216.1:110138-129077 GCA_000404065.3 Pinus taeda | reverse complement strand
AACTTTAACATCTCAAGGGGGAGAACCCATTTGACATAGACCCTCATAAACCACCCAGTTCTGCGACCAAACATAATCTAGCAGATCAAAACTCTAGGATTATCCTAAGCCTCTAATGATAAAATTCATGCCGGCTTTGGGGTCAGGTTGAAGGAAAACTCTGCCGATCATGGATTGGTGAGACTAAAAACCTTCCGGAATGAAGGTTATCACCAGAAAATTAGGTCCACCTAGGCAATCTACATACATGAATCAGCTCTGCTAAGATTATTTACATCAAAATGCAGACTGGGTTTACAACTTAATATGATCAGGTGAATGACGATGACTGTCGAATGGCACGAACATCTCGATCAAGCGTTGTCCCTTTTTACAAAGAAAAAGGGGGTGTACTGCTATGGGTAGTTGACACGCAGCGGTCAACAGAGGTCATTGGCCACATTGGGTGAGAGGTGAAACTACTAAAGATAGAAAGTTCTAAAAATAGCATTTCTGGGTCCATTCCTATTTATAGCAGTCCCTAGTCTATCTATAGGAAGTACAATTAATTTTGGTCTTAACAATAGTTGGGAATATTAATTAATTAATTCTGTAGAGTTAATTAGTTAAGGAAATTCGAATCTGAAGTCTTTGTGAGCATGCACATGAGTTGTTCCACTGATTGAGGAATTTATCCTTAATTTCCTCCATTGATTGAGGGAATAAGTATGAGTTCTATAATGAGAGAATCAGTTGACTTAGTTTAAACTAGTCACGTCCAGTTAGATTACTTTAACAAGTTGTTAAAATGATAAAATATAGTTTGTTAATGCTTTCATACATTTGAAAACTATTATTTTAGATAACTGAGGATTCACTCATGGATAACTGTTGCATGTCAGTTTTGTCAGAGACCCAGTTGAGATTAGATGTGGGATAGTGTACTATTAGATGCTTGACTATTTCTAGTGAGTAGTTTTTGCATGATTGAGGAACTAGTGTCCTTAAAGATTGCGTAGTTGGACCATAGGTTGACTTGGTATGTTTGGAATTAATTGCATATGCTTTTGCTATTATTTCCTAAGCAAACTGTGCAAGGAAATAGGGATTGGACCATAGGTAAAGCCTTTATATACAGGGCTTGGTTTGTTCATGAGACATATCTTCATATCTTCATAGTTCATTGAGAACTGAATAGATTGAGAGCTAATTCTTTTTGTATTGTGAAGAAGATTTCCACTTGATTCATAATACACGGTTGGGGTTTTATGCTGGTGCTTTCCCCTGGATATATCTTGTGTTATGTGTGATTATTTCTCTTGATCATTTATGCATGTTTCTACTTGATGTTGCTCATGAATTCGATTAAGCTTCCTATGAATGTTTTGTAGAAGTAGAACAAGTATTATGCTTTAGGACATTGCATATATCAGTTTGTTCTATAGGTGAAATTTCTACAAAGAGAACTTAAATTAGAGTTTATTATTTTTAAGATTTTACTTCAACAATGTGTTTTCTTTCCTTGTACAATAGAATAGGAGTTCTTTCATTTCATTACACTTAATAATGTTCACGTTATTTCATTGAAATTAGCCTATTTTTGCTTGTTTTCTTTCGTTCCCTGCAATTTCAAGTTTTTAATAAAGGAGAAAATAGTTAGAATGGTCTTTGTATAGCTAGATTTCATCTTTATACTTCCACCTACATAAAATTCAACAAAATAAAGAGATAGTGGCTATTACACATATAGTGGTAACTCCTCTCAAATTTGTATGAAACCTAGGTTAAAAATTAAACTTGAGACCCTTGGGAGTTGCAACATTATTGCTACAATACTAAGGGCCATCATTTTTTGGCACTGTTGCTAGTGTGATGTCAAAGTATGCCTTATATTTTTTCTAGTTGATCTTCCCTTCTCTCATTTCACTTCCTAAAAGAAAAGAAAATAAAATTGCATTAGCATCTTAATTTCAAAAGAATTACAAAAACATAAAACTATATTTCTTTATTTAATGCCTTGAAGAGTTAGGGATAGAACATAAAAATGATAATCAGATTTTCTATTAGCGACTCTGACCTAAAGATATAACATTGTTATGAGATTAAAGCCCTAAATTTGAAAGAGAATCCTTGTATGAAATGCCAATTTTGCAATAACTTTCAAGTATAGTTCACTTAGATGCAAAAATGATTAAATGTACTTAAATTTGGTGAAGTGCAACATTGGGTATTATGTGTAATTAACTGGTGGTTTCATCATGGGCTAGGAAAATCAATTGGGGCCCAACTCCTCTAGAGGAACATATTTCCACCCTCACGTGAAGTGTTGTTAATTTTAGTTACGTTCTATGTTGAGATAAATTTACTTCAATTTTTCATATTAACTCAATATCAATTCTAGATTTGCAACCACATTTAGTATGATAGTAAATGCATATAGAACATAAACATAAATCGTAGAAGAACAAGGCAAGATAAGAGGACACACAATGTGGCGCCAGCCTCGGACAAACCCCAATGTGGGCAAACCCTTGATCAATTCTTCTTATGTTCTTCAATAGTTCAGCAGAGAGAGAGAGAGAGAGAGATAGTACATATACATCAGAAGTTAACCTTTTGACTTATCAAAATAAGAGAAGAGATATTTTCTAAGAAGATTGCACATGAGGTAGCTAATATGAACTCATGTGAAGGCATACTTCTTCAATTGATCGTCCAAGGTGATTCCATCACCATGCTTCACCCATCACAGATTCGTTCGCATCATTGTGCTCCTCCCATCACTTCTATTCCGCATCTCATCATGCTGCACTAATCATCACTGTGATCCACTCATCATGTTGCACTAGGTTGTACCACTGTCACTGTGCAATATGTTGCACCATTCATCATGTTGCACTAGGATACACCACTATGACTATGCACTATGCTACACCATTCATCATGCTACACCCAATTGTTAAGCTGCTCATCATCACCATTTTGCTGCATCCTTCATGCTGCTGCAATATATTATGCTGATGCACTCATTCATGTTTGTTGCAATATATTATCATTATGCCTCACATATAACATCTAATATGCTACAACCATTTACACTTATCAGCCTTAGCTTCTTGCTATGGATTGCATCCTAGCAGAGAAGCAAGGCCATACTAGCAAACTCCTTTAACAGGTCCAAATGAACAGCTTCTCCTTCAGTCATCTAATGTAGATAAAACTTCTCTCAAACATACCTAATTCATGCCTTAAAACATCAGTCTTTAACTACTGCTATTAGGCTACTTTGCACAGAGTATTAGGGCTTCTGTAAGACTGAGATTAGGGCCTCTTCTAGGCCTCCTTGTAGGTGTGTATAGGGATACTATACTGAGTCTAACACTCCCTCCTGCAGCTAGTCCTCTTAGGACAACATATTAGTATCATTGTTGGACCTATGCTAAGGGCTTTAGAAGAGTAGCATAAAACAATTGTTATGGCTTTCTAAAAGGCCTCCCCTTGTTGCATTGAAACCTTTAATGAATGCGACCTAGGACAGTGTATTAGGGCTGAGTTATAGTTGTAGTTAGAACTCATTTACGTTGTAGATAAACCCCTTATTGAATGCGTCCTAGGGTACATAAGCAACTCTCCTTGCTATTATAGAATCTCTTTTTGGACAGTGGAGGAGCCTCCCTAAGTCTCCTTCATGACTGCGGTTAGGGTCTCCCTTTTGGATTGTGGCTATGACCCAAATAGAACAACGTATTAGACTGTTAGGGATTTTCCATAGGGAAGCATATTAGAATTCTTCATAGGATGTTATGGATTCTCCATAAGGCAACGTATTAGACTTCTTTGTGGCCGAGATAAGTGGTGTTCTCCATGACAGCGTAGATCCTTCTCCATCACATATTCTAGGGCATCTCCAATTAGGGTTGTGTATCACTTAGGGGAATCTCTCTAGATCTCATCTTCATCAAACCTAAAATAGAAAGAAGAGAGATAACAAGAGTATGTGTCCAAATGACTAACAGACCACCTCTTTTTAATGTTGAGCACAAGTGAGGGGAATTTGGTTTTTCGCCAACCTTGATGAATTGTCCCACAACACAAATAAATTCATATCTCCATGAATACATGTGAGAATTAGATGATCTTTAGATCAATCCTACACCTCTCGACAAGATGAATCCAAGAAAAATATCAGCTGCCATGAATAAGTAGTCCCACATGGAGTTTGGCCCTAGTTTCCAATTTTAACACTCCCTCTCAACTAGGGAGAAGTCCATATGCTAATCCATTTGTCAGACTATACTATCTCTTACATAAGTGACTTGCACTACTCTGCTCAACTAAGAAGAAGAAGAAGTGATCGAGAATTCATCATACCATCCTCTACTGACACGAAGTCAATCCCATATAAAAGATAGTGTATCATACCACTCTCACTGACCCGAAGTCAGTTCCAAATCAAGAGAGTGTATCATACCACTCTCACTGATCCGAAATCAGTTCCAAAAGAGAGTGAGTTACATCACTCTTATTGACCTAGAGTCAATTCGAATTGATCCCAGAACAATATCATCCTAGCATGGTTACTACGGTAGATACACGAAATGTCCATCAGTACTACTATGGTCCCTATCCTCATTTCCCTACTCATTAACTAGATGAGAGGTACTTCCCATGAGTCCTACACTGCATGGGTAGGATGTCTCAGGAGGAGAATGATGAACCACTCTTCCTACCTACATGTTGCCAGTGGTATCCCAGGGGAAGGTTGAACCACTCACCCTATACACAAAAAATCACTAGGGGAAGGTTGAACCACTCACCCTATACACAACAAATCACTAGGGGAAGGTTGAACCACTCACCCTATGATTGTGTTTCGACAGGAGAAGGATGAACCACTCTTCCTACCTACAAAGTAGGCCACTAGGGGAAGGCTCAAGCACTCACCCTATGGTTGCTCATCTGTCCACAATGTACCCCCAAGCCCCCCAAAGCTCCCAGAGCTCAATGTCCATGTTATATAGGACCTTCGGGAGATAATCTCTCCACAAATCCTAGTCATTCTCGGAAAGTCAAGAATTTAACCTTCCTAAGGGCTTCATTTAAATATCGATGACCTGCACATCAATTTCAATAAAAAGCAGCCTCCTTTCTCCTCGATGTATCATATCCCTGATAAAGTGGTAATTGATGTCTATGATTCCTCAACCTAATTCCTCAACAATTGAATCCCCCTCTGGTTTTCACAAAAGATCATGATTATATCCAATACGTGTCTAAAGAGCTTATTGAAGAGCTTCTACAACCAGAAATCTTCACACAAGGTCATACTCATAGCTATGTATATAACCTCATTGGTCCTCAAAGAAACCAAATTCTGCTTCCTTCTCACCCAAGATATTGAAGCGAAACCTAAAGAGAACCAGTACTTAGAAGTGCTCTTGCGATTCTCCACGCCGCCTACCTATTCAACATCAGAATAATCATGCAGCTTCACATTTCCGGTAGTGTATCTCAATACATGAGAGATTGTGCCCTCGAAGATATCCTAAAAGATTCTTGGCACTAATCTAGTGAGGCTCATCCATTTATGAGATCAACGTGCTAACTGAAAAACATATATCTAGACGGGAGTTCAAGAACATCAATGTTAGTATGAGTTTTATCGAACTTAGATGCATTTACCAAATTAGCTATGGCATCACTACTATATAACTTCTTAAAGCTAGGCTTCATCAAAGTAGTCATGGGCTTACAGTTCATAATTCCAAAACCAGAATCCAACTCCCTCTTACTTTTGCAAATGAGAGGCTTTGCACCTATCAAAAAGGGGTCGTCATCATAAGGTACCAATATGAGAGGTTTATCATCCAAAACCTTCAAGCAATGGTTTGGATCAGCGTCACTCCTAGTGAATCTCAACTTCATCAGATAGCTAACAATACTCTCATACCAAGCTCGGGTTTCTTGCTTCAAGCCATAGAGGGATTTCTTCCACCTACATACATGATATTCCCAAAAATGAATCTCAAACCCCTCGGGTTTTTCCAAATCTGTGGATTTTCTATATGAGGGGAATGGTCCCCTTGTAATTTTTCCTTCGGTACATCTTGGACATATCCCTCCATGCTCTTCTTGAATTCAGTCATGCCTATCACCATCTCACTCACATTGAGTAGGGCCCATAATAAGTAGACCTTCCATGCTACAAAAGAGATGTGTCAACTAACATGGTCCCCAATGGAATTCCTACAACTTCATACAAATTTCCAACCCCGTACTCAAAAGCATATTTTAAGAATTCTTTATCCACATGCGTACCTTTGCATTGATGAATGCCACTTTGAAACATTTGACTTCCATTGTCGAAATGGACACTCGGTTCTTCTTGAGATCAAGTACATAAAGAACTTCCTGTAAATGAATCATGTTACCCTCATTCAACTGAGGGGCAACATTCCCTACACCCTTTCCAGGATAGGTGGCATTGGCTCCAAGTATAATCTCCACGATTTTCTCCTTCTCTATCAAGTTAGACAGAGCATCCTTCTATCCAATGAAGTTCCTTGAAGCACTCAAGTACCTTGCTTTGTTTGAAGAGTTGGTCATTTCCTTGATGACCTGGATTCCATTTTTCTTTGCCATTGAACCTGTCATTCCTTTGATCATTGAGGATGCCCCTCGAATGATTGATATCATCATCAAGTGATGTGTCCCTTCTATTTAGATACTTCTTTGCATTATGGTCAAACTCATTGCAAGCAAATCATCTTCCTTTCATTCCACCCTTAGATCTGGACTTCCCATTGAAGTGACCTTTAGGTAGGCCACCAAATGTTTCTGTTATGCCACTTTGATAATATTTTTTGCTTCGACTTCACCCTTGGTGAATTTGAAGAGGGATGAGGAACTCATTGACCCTTTTTTCCTTTCCAGCTGACTTGGGTGATTTCTCTTCCCCTCTTGCTTGGGATTTGTCTTCACCTCAACTCTGATACGATGTTAATTTTAGCCATGTTCTATGCTAAGAGCTATTTACTTCAATTTTCGACATTAATTCAATATCCATTGCAGATTAGCAATCACATTTAGCATGGTAGTAAATGAATATAGAACATAAACATAAATCATAGAAGAACAAGCCAAGAAAGGATGACACAAGATGTGGTGCCAGCCAGGGACAAACCCCAATGTGGGGAAACCATTGATAAATTCTTGTTATGTTCTTCAATAGTTAACAGAGAGAGAGAGATAGTACATATACATCAGAATTGAAAATTTTGACTTATCAAAATAAGAGTAGAGATCTTCTCTAAGAAGATGACACATGAGGTAGTTGATCTGAACTCAGATGGTGGCACATTGCTTCAACTGATCCTCCAAGGTGATTCCATAATCATGTTGCACCCATCACAGAGATGTTCTCGTCACTCTATTGCTCCTATCACAGAGATGTTATCATCACTATGCTACTCCCCTCACTACTATGCAGCATATCGTCATGCTAAACTAATCATCACTGTGTTGCACTCATCATGTTGCACTAGGCTACACCACTGTCACTGTGCACTATGTTGGACCATTCATTATGTTTCACTACTCATTGTGGTCCAGCCAATTACTAAGTTTCCTATCATCACCATTTCGTTGCATCCTTCATGATACTACAATATATTATGATGTTGCACTCATTCATCCTTACTATATTATACTATCATTATTCTGCACATACAACATCCAATATGTTGCAACCATTTACACTTGCTAGCCTTAGTTTCTTGCTATGGCTTATAACCTAGCAGAGAAGTTAGGCCATAGTAGCAAACTCCTTTAACATGTCTAAATGAATAGCTTCTCCTTCAATCCTCGAATGTAGAGACAACTGCTCTCAAACATACCTAATTCATGCCTTAAAACATTAGTCTTTAACTACTGATGCTAGGTGATGAGCCTCATAAATGGGTAATTATATGGGCTCATTTTACCTCCTAACCTAGTCATATCAACCATTCTCTTAGCTTATTACATGATTTTTTTATTATATTTATGCTTATAGAGTGAGCTGAGTTAGTTATGATGCCATGTGATTTAACATGTGTTTAATGTAGATTATTTATGATTTTTGAGGTTGAAGTCAAGAATCCAGTGGACAAATGGTAGAAATAAATCAAAGTGGACAAAGGAGAGGACTTATAGGAGGGAATCCCCCCCCATTAATTACTCCTCACTTCGAATTCCCATTCATTTAGCTCGGAGTACAAGAAGCCAGTTCATATACTAGAAGGCAGTTGAGCAAGTGGAGGATGACTGATGATTATCTTGAGTTTTGGGAGCCAAGCTTCCCTAATGTTAGGGAAGCTATTGGTAGCTTCATTTGTATAAGTAGAGAGGCCTAGGGCCTCACTACGGTTGGATTTTTGTTGTACCTTTTCTTATGTAAACTCTGTTCAACTTCAAGCTTATTATTTTGATAGTTCCATGCAATCTTGTTATTGTTTTGGAAATAAAGATAGAATCCTTTTTTGAGTTAGCACTGAGCTACCTCAAAGGACTAAAGCTCTTGTGTTAGGTCCCAATTCAAGCAACCAAGCCGCTCTTTACTTATATTTGTATGTTTTATTTCAGTTTGTAGATTAGGTTGCTTTTAGATGTATCTCTTTTATGGTTAAGAATAGGTTGCTTTTGATGATTCAATAGTTTGCTTCCATTTGTGCTTTCTATAGTAGGTTAAGTGGTGATAAAGAGAAGATTCAAAAGGCTAGCAGTAGTGCCTTGGCCTCTCTTCCTCCCTTTGGGACCATGATTTGAGGCAAATAACCTCTTGCTACCGCAAAAACATAGATTTTCCTCATTCATAGGACTTCTAGTGTTTGTAGCTTTTGTAGTAGGTTAATAGTCCAGTTTTGTTTTGCTTCAGAACTTCTCCATGCTATCAGGAAAACTAGTGTCCATTCAGAGCTGCTAGTCCCACTAAGACAGGTAGCTATATTAGAAACAAACAAACTAAATTTACTTGTGTTTTCCTTTATGAGAGATAGATGAGAGAGAAGCAGAGAGTACCAACCTCAAAGTTTCGCTTGGCTCCTTGCTTGTTTCCTCTCCCCTTTGACAGAGATTTGCCACTCTTTCCTCACTTGTCCCACTTCAAAGAACACTTGTAGATTCAAAGCAACATAATACCATCAAAGCATAGAGATCTATAACGATAAATAATATAGGATCAGATGTATATTAACCATACAAATGCAAATATCAATACAAGATTCAGAGATATACAAGAATATGGAGGAAAAATCAAATAAGTTTATTGATAGAAGTAGAAGAAGAGAGGATTACAACCCATTGGTCTGACCCAATGCCATCCTCCCATCATGAAAGCCCTCTTCACCTCATGAAAATATTAGATCACCCAACACTATGATGTTTCACAGAGAAACCAATAGCACTTCCTTACAAAATACAAAGTTCCAACCTCTGGATCTCTAGGATCAGGGATCCATATATAGATATTTACAGGTGGGTGAGTTAGCTTCTGGGATTTTGACTAGTGTCTTCTCTCTGATAGTTCTTGGTTCCACTTGGATATTTCATGATCTCTTACTCATCCCTGGGCAAATTTAGAGAGGCAAGTGTCAAATGGGAAGTTTCTAGAAGATTCTCCTGGCTTCCACCTAGCCAACCGCTTCTGCCATTTGTCTGCTCTCACTTATTGCACCCTACAGAAGGGATTTTTAGTATGCGTCACACTTTTTCATGTGGCAGGTGAGATGCATCACACCCTTAGCATTGACCAGTCTGTGTGGTCTAGTTTTGACCAGTTTTCAATAGTTTTTCAGGGAGAACTTCTGGGAAATGATGTAATCATCTGACCTGTTCCTTCACGGTATCAAACAACACTTTTAGGGGCTTAGAATCCCTTGGTCTATGGACATATGAGATTGGGGTTGCAATGCCCAAATATGTCTATAACAGTTGCCCCCTAAAGCATGAGGTCGTAAATCTTCTGATGTCGAGTGAATTCTTTATCATGAAGATTCGAGGTTTTTTGAATTGGAAGGTGACCTATAATAAGACACAATACAATACATTATCCTCATAATATTTTCATGATCTAGCTGAGGCAGGAATTGCCATGGTCAGCTTTATAAATTCATTTTCATGTAGATAGGACAGACAACTATCTGTATGGTAGACTGACGATTCTGGTAGAGCCATCATCCCTTAGCTTGGATGGTTATCTATGCAGCTATGATGTACACTTGATGTCTTTATTTTCCTAATATATCGCAGCCTAGATGGATGAAACTAGATATAGGGTCTTCAAACTCTTTCAATCTTCATTTGAAGTACAAGTCGATCCATGTGAAAAGATGTTCTGGTGTCGAACATGAAAGGACATCGCCTGATTACCAGTCAATGATGTAAGTTGTTAATAGGAGCAAGAGGAATCACTGATAATGATAATGAACCTCAAGGTACTGCAGTACAATTTATGTGGTGTGAATACATAAGTTGATATCGAACACCACACAAAATCTTTCGGTCGAAGGCCATTGATGTAAACCTATCGCCAGAAGTGAGAAACTTGCCATTGAGGCATGCAAGCTTCAAAGTACTAAAAGGATTGTTCCTAAGTCAACTTCTTGGATAATGAGCTGATGTCGACAAGAAGTGACCCATCGTAGGAGGGCCTTAATGAATCCCATCTCTACGACACAGAATGGAGCAGATGATTTTGTGGAGGTGAAAACGATCTGATGATACAAGGTTCAGGGTGGTGGTCATGACAGAATGAAGCGTTAAGGTATTGCAGAGGATGAGACATAAGATCGGTTGGTGAATTCTCCAAGTGACTTCTCTTAAACATATTGGTGACACTGAAATGGATTGGTAGCGTTAACCCCAAAATTGGATGGTACAGAGGACCACTGGTGATATGACCGGTGAATGGAATAACCTAACCCGACTCAATCATGGTGATGGAGTGAAAGTGTCATTTCCAAGAGCGACCTACTACCAATAAAGTTTCTTGAAGTTTTCTTCCCAATGTTTCCTTAGTCATTGCTAACCAGTACCTCATTATTTTTGTCAAGCTTGAGGAGGATAACATATGATTTTTCTATAATTTTCCCTTCGTGCAAACCTATCACTATGTTTTAACGAGCCTAGTGACAGTGAAACTCGCTCTTGTCTGCATGGACAAGTTCATCATTATTGTTTTAATGAGTTTAACAACAAAGATAACTCAGTCTGTTTCAATTTTAGAGAGTCTGAAAAGAGACAGAAAGGAAACTCCAGTAATCGTTTTTCGTAATATATTCCCGTAAGTCTGAAAAAGTATAAAATAATATGAAAGGGATGACTATTCGATAGTTTTAATGAGCTGAACAAGACAAGAACTCGATATTTTTCTGCAATGATCCCTCAGGTCCAAAAAGATTAAAATCTAGAGGAGGGATGGCACTTCCAATCACTTTAACAAGATGGAGAGGCCAATTGCTTGGCAATCTTTTCATATTTTATGAGTCAGGTGAAAAGAGCTTAAAGGAGACTCATTTTCTGAGGAACAAGTGATGTTTTCGGATAGAAATTGGTTCCAGGTAAGGTTTGGAACTTTTTCAATCACAGTAGTGTAAAGAAGGAGGCCAATAGAAGCACGCATCGTAGCTGTTCCTTAAAAAGGTTAAACAATCAAATGGAGGTGTATGATTGGCTAAAAGAAGAGTGGAGGTGATGGTAAGAACATGACCAAGGTTCAAAAACTAATAATTATGTGATCGTAATAGTTATTTGTTGAAGGTGGGTTCATCTTTTAATGAGCTTAAACTCTGGTGGAACATATGCTCATTGCTAGGTTTATTTTTTTAACGAGCTTGAAATTTGCATAAAACTACTTGTGCCAGTCGTATAATAAGGATATCTCATCGATCGGTTCATTTTTTATGGATTTTTCCCAATTCGAAACTTTTCTCTGGAGCCTTTATTATGCAAGCTAGGAACGACCCACCTATGAGGTTAAATGGTTGAGAGCCTACAAACTAAGAAAATAAGCCTACAAAATACAAAAATAAAAGGTCTATTTTACATGCAAAAGGTTTGCATGCCCCCAGGTATAAAGAAAAGTAGAGTTTCCAGGTTACCATATGAAAGTTCTTGCATTTGCAAGATCGCTCCATAAGCATTTGTAGACAAAACACTTCCTTGGCTCTGTCCATTGAAATAGACAAAGGTGAATGGTGCGACACATCCACTCACATAACTTTGACGAGGGAATATTATTCTAGTCTAATCCCATGTTCCTAAACAGACGGGTGTGTCAAACTAGTCATATATCCTCCGCAGAAACCTACCCTATACCTAAAGTTTTCCTGCCGAAGCAGACTAGAGTGCATGCTCGCTGGGTTTCAGTCACAATCACCGAATCACTCGTGCTCATCAGGTGGATGGACTAGAGAATGATGAGACATTCATTGTGTAAAAAGACCAGTTAGGGATGACATTTGACTAATAGATATGTTTGGACAAGGGAATGAAAGATGGTCAACTAAGTGGACCACTCTGCCTTCATGCAGAAAACACATCACTCGAAAGAACAAGGAAACAATAGCTCCCATGCTATAAATGTAGTCATGCCTAAGGAGTAGATTGTAATCTGAAGGTCCTTGGACTATCATCACATTTAGACGAACATTTTTCCTTCTCAAAGTTATAGGAAAATTTGGAAGGATCCCTAATGGTCAACTAGTTCCTTTGTTGAAGCCTGTCAGATTTCGAATCTCAGGCAGAAGTGATGGCGAACCAAGCGCTTTCCAAGCAATTGAGGAAAGGATACTCAAAGAATCCCCTTAATCTATGATAGTACCAACCATGATCATTCTCTAAGTTTGTACTATGATTTGGAATGGTACGTTAGATGGTAGGTGAGGTCTGCCTAGTAGACTCCAATCAATGTAAACAACTAGATTGATTGGAGGAGGGACCGAATAAACGACAGGATAAATCTCTGATGAAGTTCCTTCCCGCTGTAAAGGAATGGGTAGATTTCCCCCGTGTTCGTCGGATTATGTGTTAACAAAAAGAATTTGAATGGTATCATCCTCATTCTCTTTGGTGATTGTATCATCTGAAGGTGGACCTTCTGAAGACAAGACTGGGTCGAATGTCATCTCGACCTATTGACTTTGGTTTGGTTTGGACTCAGAAGTTTTATCTTTAATGATAGATGTTTCGAATGACAACAAAGGTGTGCCAGTCAGATTTTCAACTAGTGATTGACTCGGCAAGGGTTTTTTGTATCTAGGAGGAAATCGCTGTGGTGAAGCAAGACAATTATCCAAGACTCTTTTAGCTTCATCCAAGAAGGGACAACAGTGGAGGGCATGATCGCCTTCACACAATTTACAAGGAAATTTAGATCTTCATTTTTGTCCATTGACTTCGTTTTCACTAGTTAAGGTGTACTTTCAACATGATCGTTAGAGGTTGAGGACACCAGACTGTGTAAGAGGGGAGACCAGTCCCTTTAGATCCGTGGGGCGCAAGGACAATCTCGATGATAGTGGTCTCCTTTGCAAATGACACATGGAGATTTGGGTTTGGATGGTGCAGTGTGTGGATTTTCGCAAAAGGATGCATGGTTGCCCCCTTTCACCATTGGCTTCTTCTTCTTCTTCTCCTTCCCTTTCTTCTTCTTCTTAGTTACTTGGTTTTTAGTTTCACTAGCTTCACCAAGCAAACAGGAAGAAGGAGAGGGAAAAACGAATGAAGTAGAAGGTTGGGGGGTAGCTTTAGTATCATCTGGTTGCTGATTTGATTGCTCAAGAATCATGATGTTTTGAACAAAAGAGGTTGAGAAAAGCCATACTAGCAGGCCAATTGTAAGCCCTGGAAGGGACAATGTAGCCATATGAGGTGCACCAATATCTCCCCAAGAGGACTAATACCAACGAGGGAATAGTGATGTTATTCCGATTAAAATAAATTTTATGATGCTTTGACACAACTTGCTTTTTCAATTTTTAAGAGTCGAGAAAAAGCTAAAGATGACTCTAGTCGCCTTCAACTTTTAATGAGCTTGAAGTGACAAGTGCTCAGATGGACCTTTTCTTTTAAGGAGTCTGAAAAGGAATGGAAGTGACTACTCTGGAAATCCGGACAGAGGGATTACCAAACCAATCGCAAAACTGTAGAATACTTTTTACGGTACGACAGTCAATCTTCCCGAATGCTGTGTTCAGTGCATTACGATCGATAGGGCGGTAGACACAGCGTCCTAAGGATAAAGGATATAACCTATTGTGGTCTCCCAATATATATTCAATTTTACGTGGGAGCACAAGTCCATACTAGCACTTGTCATCTCAAAGAGGAGGAATCACCCAACCTAAGATGAAAGCAATAGTTTCCAGGCTTTATGACGCCAGAATACGTCTCTAGCCTACAATTCTAAGTGTCGTGTGTTAGGTTCCAAAGCATTTTTATATTCATTGAAATTTATTTTATAGTTGATCTTTCTTAATAAGTTTGGCTTTAAGGTTCACCGCGTGATGTAGATATACAATTCCTAAATATGCAATCTAAGATGATAAAAATTCGTTTACTTTCTTTTTGCAATGAAAAGCCTAGCAACTAAGGAAAGAGAAGTAAAATCATTTTAACATAGAGTAGAGAGCACACACTAAGATGCACTATCCTAAATAACTTTCCACAAGCAGTCTAAATGCAAATGCACATGCATGTATTTGTTTTTCGCTTTCTTAATGTGTGAATGAAAAAAAGAATGCTAAGTATAGATTTGAACTATTTTTCTCTCAAAGCGACAGTACTAACAATTTTCTTTTCAAAAAATGAAAGGAAGGCTAAGACAACACTTTGAATTTTGACTTGAAAACTGCTTTTGACACTTGAAATACTATTAATTCAAATCAAATACAATGGCAACAATGTAATTGACTATCAAAAAGAGGAAGACTTTAGGACACTCGTTTCCCTGACTGAAAACGACACTTGCGACACCTTCGAATCAAAAGACGACAATTTGATTAAGCTACTATTTGTAAAGGAGAACTATAAATGATGAAAAATACATAAAAACATTCACAATTCTTTACCAATGGAGGTTGAATAATGCAAAGGAAGAGAGTTTCAATAGTGATATATTCATCACAGACAAAAATACTAAATAAAGCTGGAGACAATGAAGAAAAAAACCAAAATCTGGAGGCAGAAACAGTCTCATCTGATCATCGCACCTGTAACACAGGGAAATAGGGATGCATCTCACCTACATCACATGGGAGGTGCGATGCATCCAGGCTGCCAATGAGAGACAGTCCGATGGTCTAGGAATGATACTGAGCTTGGTTTTCGCTCACAATTTGCAGTGAAGTTCAGGGGTTTAGGCTGAGCTAATGATAGGCAATAAACACAAAGTATAGCGGCTGATATAATGAGGTTACTTGAGCTACCACCAAGGCACTTAGGATGTTTGTAAGTTAGTTGTTTAGGTCACAAACAAACCTGGAGATTGACTGAAGCAGCATTGATCTACTTTGCACTTGTAGAGAAAATGCAGTTCGAAGGCTAGCTAGCTTAACTTCAGGCTCTGTCTGTAGTTTATAAAGAAAACAAATAGAAACAAGCAAACAAGCTATTCACTCCCCAGCGGAGTCACCATTTTTTTATCGAGAAAACTATTGTCCATTCAGAGCTGCTAGTCGCACTAAGACAGGTAGCTATCTTAGAAACAAACAAACTAAAGTTACTTGTGTTTTCGTTTATGAGAGATAGATGAGACAGAAGCAGAGAGTACCAACCTCAATCTTTCGCTTGGCTCCTTGCTTGTTTCCTCTCCCCTTTGACAGAGCTTTGCCACTCTTTCCTCACTTGGCCCACTTCAAAGAACACCTGTAGAGTCAAAGCAACATGATACCATCAAAGGATAGAGATCTATAACCATAAACAATATAGGATTAGATGTATATTAACCATAGAAATGCATATATCAATACAAGATTCAGAGATATACAAGAATATGGAGGAAAACTCAAATAGCTTTATTGATAGAAGTAGTAGAAGAGAGGATTACAACCCATTGGTCTGACCTAGTGCCATCCTCCCAGCATGAAAGCCCTCTTCACCTCATGAAAATATTAGACCGCGAAACATTATGATGTTTCACAAAGAAACCAATAGCACTTCCTTACAAAATACAAAGTTCCAACCTCTGGATCTCTAGGATGAGGGATCCATATATAGATATTTGCAGGTGGGTGAGTCAGCTTCTGGGATTTTGATTAGTGTATTCTCTCTGACAGCTCTTGGTTCCACTTGGAGATTTCATGATCTCTTACTCATCCCTGGGCGAATTCAAAGAGGCAAGTGTCAAATGGATAGTTTCTAGAAGATTCTCTAGGCTTCCACCTAGCCAACTGCGTCTGACATTTGTTTGCTCTCGCTCATCGCATCCTACAGAAGGGATTTTCAGTATGCATCACAAATTTTGCATGTGGCAGGTGAGATGCATCACACCCTTAGCAGTGAGAAGTCTGTATGGTCTAGTTTTGACCAGTTTTGAGTAGTTTTTCAGGGAGAACTTCTGGGAGATGATGTAATCAACTGACCTTGTTCCTTTACGGTATGAAACAACACTTTTAGGGGCTTAGAAGCCCTTGGTTTATGGACATATGAGATTGGGGTTGCAGTGCCAAAATATGTCTATAACACTCCATCATGCTCATTTCTTTATTAACAATAATCTTCTTTCATGCTTTCCTTCCTTGCAGCATTTCTCAGAATTTCCTTTCATAGATCATAGTTTAGAGTAGTTTGATGCAAAACTCTGTTTTTCTAGATGCACTTATTTCATTACTTGCTTGGTATCATTGGTTGAATTTCAGTTGTTTATGTAGCAGATATCTTCTAGCAGTAGGTCAGCCTATCAACCATCCCATCCTCCATTTTGATCCATGCCCTACAGGTTGCCCAGGTCTCCCCTCAATTCTGCGTTAGTTTCCTGCATTTTCCATAGCATTTCTTCCTCTCTTCTTAAGCAAATCCAATCACCTTTCTCTCTCCTAATGATTCTTAGTAGACCCTAGGTGCCCTAACACTTCATTTCAGCCTTCATCCACCTCTTTCACCCACTCTCACGCCATCAAAATAGTGAAAACTACTCTCGGTCTCCTCCTGTAGGCTTCCTATAGAACGTTGTTTTTCCTCATGTAGATTTCCTGTGTCCTCCTGTAGATTTTCCTATAGGCTTCTTTTTGAAGGAGGAGTGTGGGAAAAGCCTCTAGAAGGCCACCTAGGATCTCCTAGGACCCATCCACACCATCCTACATCCTCCTAAGATAGAAAACCACCCTCCAATGCCACCTATTCATTGCCACATTCACAAACAATAAATGACATGCATGTCAAATTCACATAAAAATGCAAAAATATGTTTTCTGCTCATTTACTTCTAGAAATAGTTTAGTTAGATGTTGTTTACATCCTTAAGTAGGCAATGGAATTATTTTCATGGTTTTCGTAGCACTTTATACAAAACTAGAATTAGTTGTGTTATCACTGTAAAACTTCCTTAAAAAATTTGGACAACTTACATGGTTTCTCAACTCTGGTATCAATCATGGTCAAGTCATGGTGAAGTCATTTTTATGTTTTAGAGTCTAATTCATAGGGTTAGAGTCTCATGTCCATATTCAAATAAAGTTTCATAGCCTCATTCCATGTTCTAAAAGCCTCACCATGTGTTTTGACATCAGTTTGATTCCAAAGGATTCATGTTAGTCTCGGTCTATTCTTTCCATGGTTTTTTCCGTGTCTAAGATCTATAAAAGAGTCTTGTTGGTATGGTCAAATAGGGTCAACACTCCGTTCTTGCCCATCACTGGTCCCAAATCATCTAAAATTCGATGTGTAAAACTTGTGTCAAGGTTTTCATAGTTAAAAACTCACTCTAAGTGTTTTCGTAGCGCGCTACGAAACCCCTGTAGCAGCCTGTTTTAGCAGAGAAAAATTGTTTTTACTAGTCAACTTACAAAAGCTTTCCTGAGCAGCTGAGAACTCCATTTAGCAAACTGAAAGAGGTTTTTCTTCCCAACATGATGCACTACAAAAACCTCTTTAAGTTTCTTCAAATACATTCTGAGGTGGGAGAAATTAAAGACTAAACTTGCGCTACGAAACTGCTGTAGGTGCAAGTTTTTCACAGGCATATTTCTTTGTTTTACACCGGTTTGTCAAAGGCATATTATGGGACGTAGGGACGGTGTTTCAAAAAACCAAGAGAGGTTTTTTTTCATCAAGGATCGTTTCACACAAACCTCCTTCAGTTTCCTCAAATACATCATGATCTGGTAGAAATAAAGGACCCAACATGCGCTACGAAACTGCTGTAGGTGCAGTTTTTCAAAATCAAAGTTTCCTGTTTTACACGTCTTCTTCAAGGATCGATTCTGGAGAGCTAGAGACGTAGTTTACAAAAACAAGAGAGGTTTTTGTTCTAGACATCCTGGAATATAAAAACCTCCTTCAGTTTTGAAAAATGTTTCATGGATGAAGAGATAAAGGCTCTGTCACACGTGCCATTTTCAGGGATCCTAAACCTAAAAACAGGGAAACATGTTCCCTAATTTCTAGGGTTTGCCTTCAACAGTCAGATGACCACGTGGGAGGCTTCATCAAGTTTGATTTCATGGAGTGTTAGGTGTCAAAGAATGCTTTAAATGTTTAGATATGGTTGTTGTAATCATAATAAGGAGTTACACTCCTAGTTGTATTGGGTCTCTAGGACTCCTAGTTAGGTGTCATTTGCATTTAATAGTTAGTTTTAAGTATCATTAGGTGTCATAGTAGGATGAATTCAAATTTCCCTCATGCTTGAGGAGGAATCCAAGTTATGTAAAGAGCTCTATATATAGCTGAAGCATAAATGTACAAAGGGTTGGAAATTTTATG
>APFE031003216.1:17054-107259 GCA_000404065.3 Pinus taeda | reverse complement strand
CTTTCCTTAATGTGTCACTCTTTCATTGAAGTATATACAAGCCTCAGTTTTATAAGAAGAGTTATTTGTTATCCTTATCTTTCTCACTGACTCCATAGCCCAATGGTAGCAAGTATTCATCTTTTCAACCTACAAACACACAAGACCAAGATAGAGTTAGCCATCTATATTATCATTAATCAATATCATTAATCTTTGAGAGAGCCCTCTCAGGTTAGGGAGGCTAATCCTTAGCCAAGAGTCTGGTCTGAAACAGTTTCATGAGATCTTATTAAGTAGCAGCCCTTAGTACTGATTTTATGATAACATATTGGTGCGTCTGCCGGGAGCTTGAAGTCTATTCATTCCCGAAATCAAGAGGCTGAACTTCTGAAGGTAGCAGGAGCTCAGACATCTTTTTGAGGCTGCAAAACTACCTTGGCGACTCCACACATCAAATAACAAATTGGAAGGTGACTCCACTGCTAGAAGATCAGTAGCTTGATGAAGTTTCAAGATGAGTTCCACTGCAAGAATGAATGCCAGGTATGCTCCTATGAATCGGTCTCATATCCCTGGTTTTCCAAATCCTATGCCAAAGGTTGATTGGTTAGAGGATCTTCCAATATTCAAAGATGAAAAGAAAGACAATGCTGCTCTTCATTTGGTTAGGTTCCATATGCATGTACGCAGTCTTAAGGTTCATTTCCCAGAAGATTGTCTCATGAAAATGTTTATGACCACTTTAGAAGGAAAAGCATGGTCTTGGTACAAAAGTTTGGAAAATGGTCAATATATTCGCTTGCTAGTTTTCATGATGAATTCTATGAGATGTATAAAGAATCCCATCCCTCCTTGTTGTTGGTCCAAGATTGTTGTAGACATTCTTTAAGTCTTATTCAGTACTTGGAGGATTGTTATGATGATGATGAATTTATGGATGAAGAAATTTTAGAGGCCCTTCATAACAATTCATTTCAACACCAAGAAGAAAGTACAACATCCCATGAAATGCAGCATGAAGATCAACAGGGGTTTACTTATGAAAACCATATTACATCCTCTGAGATTGTTGTAGAGATGCAGCAGACTTGTCAGTCTTCGGATCATTATCAAAATGAACATGATTACAAACACCAAGAAGAAATGTTGGAAGAAATTCTTTATGACCTTTAGGCAGAGGAAAAGGTTGTTAATTTTTGTAATTTCTTGCAGCAGCTTACACCAAAGAATGATGATAATAATGAGGAAAATTCCATTGTTTGTTGGAATGATTCAAAAAAGCAGTTGGATAGCTTGTCAAATAAATGTTGTGTATTTGAGGATCAGTTGTTTGAAGATATAGAGTGTTATGATGATCATCAAAATAATCATGTCTTCTTTGACCCTATAAGTGAATACATGGCAAAGCTTTGCACACCAGTATTTCATTTTCATTTGCATTATGAAGATCAGGTACATTTTAAGTTGATTTGGTCATCTCACTATCATGGTTATTTTGAGGTCGAATGCAGTCAACAGCCTCCAATATCAGAAAGGACAATTGATTGGCTTTATTGGAAATATCATGTTGCTTGAGCTACAAGTGGAGCTTGTAGCTGATAGGGTAGGTAGGAATGTGTAAATAAGATCAGGGTAGGTTGACTGAGCATCTATTTCAGTAGGTGCAGTTGGAATTCTTCGTATAGAAATCATTAAAGGCTTGAGGAGCAAATTTGGGAGAAGTTCAAAGTTTTCTTCTAGAGGATGGATAGCGGCACTGGAGCTACAGGTTCTTAATGTACCACAAGGGCACACTATCCCTAGTGGAGCCACTTTTATCACTGTAAAAC
Organism: Pinus taeda; assembly: GCA_000404065.3. Taxonomy (NCBI): domain Eukaryota; kingdom Viridiplantae; phylum Streptophyta; class Pinopsida; order Pinales; family Pinaceae; genus Pinus; species Pinus taeda. Next base: position 105,448 of record APFE031003216.1, on the reverse strand, counting down.
TTCCTTAAAATATATGGACAACTTACATGGTTTCTCAACTCTTGTATCAGTCATGGTCAAGTCATGGTGAAGTCATTTTTATGTTTTAGAGTCTAATTCATAGGGTTAGAGTCTCATGTCCATATTCAAATAAATTTTCATAGCCTCATTCCATGTCCTAAAAGACTCACCATGTGTTTTGACATCAGTTTGATTCCAAAGGATTCATGTTAGTCTTGGTCTATTCTTTCCATGGTTGTTTCTGTGTCTAAGATCTATAAAAGAGTATTGTTGCTATGGTCAAATAGGGTCAACACTCCGTTATTGCCCATCACTGGTCCCACATCACCTAATATTCGATGTTTCAAACTTTTGTCAAGGTTTTCATAGTTAAAAACTCACTCTAAGTGTTTTCGTAGCGCGCTACGAAACCCCTGTAGTAGCCTGTTTTAGCAGAGAAAAACTGTTTTTACTAGTCAACTTACAGAAGCTTTCCTGAGCAGCTGGAAACTCCATTTTGCAAACTGAAAAAGGTTTTTGCTTCCTAACATGATTTAATACAAAAACCTCTTTCAGTTTATTCAAATAAATTCTCAGGGGGGAGAAATGAAATACTAAACTTGCGCTACGAAACTGCTGTAGGTGCAAGTTTTTCAAGGCATATTTCTCTGTTTTACACCGGTTTTTCAAAGGCATATTCGGGGACGTAGGGACGGTGTTTCAAAAATCCAAGAGAGGTTTTTTTCATCACGGATCGGTTCACAAAAGCGTCCTTTATTTTCCTCAAATACATCATGAGCTGGGAGAAATAAAGGACCAAACTTGCGCTACGAAACTGTTGTAGGTGCATTTTTTCAAAATCAAAGTTTCCTGTTTTACACGTCTTCTTCAAGGATCGATTATGGACAACTGGAGAATTATTTTACAAAAACAAGAGATGTTTTTGTTGTAGACATCATGGAATATGAAAACCTCCTTCAGTTTCGACAAATGTGTCATGGATGAAGAGATAAAGGCTCTGTCACACGTGCCATTTTCAGGGATCCTAAACCTAAAAACAGGGAAACATGTTCCCTGATTTATAGGGTTTTCCTTCAACAGTCAGATGACCACGTGGGAGGCTTCATAAAGTTCGATTTAATGGAGTGTTATGTGTCAAAGAATGCTTTAAATGTTTAGATATGGTTGTTGTAATCATAATAAGGAGTTACACTCCTAGTTGTATTAGGTCTCTAAGACTCCTAGTTAGGTGTCATTTGCATTTAATAGTTAGTTTTAAGTATCATTAGGTGTCATAGTAGGATGAATTCGAATTTCCCTCATGATTTAGGAGGAATCCAAGTTATGTAAAGAGCTCTATATATAGCTGAAGCATCAATGTACAAAGGGTTGGAAATTTTATGAAAAAAGCTTGTATTTGGCTCATGTAAGACTCATTTTCAGTAATGCATATTTGACCTTGCTTCTCAGGATTCATGAAGGATTTTTTATGTTCAGAATATGTTATGTTGTCCTTTCCCTAATTCTTGTAGTGTTATGGATGTATAATCACTCAGAATTCACTAAATGTGCTCTGACTTCCTGTATACATTTATAAACTGTGTGGTCCTATATGAGCTTATGTTCTGAATGTTTAAATGTTGAATGCCCCGACTTCCATGTAAGGTTGAGCTCATTGTTTTATTGAGGTGTGTTGACTCCATAAGCGCAATGGATAGTAATTCAAAGTGTTTCCACCATTTATATTTCTTAGAGTTGTTCTATTAGAGTTAGCCATCTTATCTTTAATCAAAATCATTAACCCATCTAGAGAGAGCCCTCTCAGGTTGAGGAGGCTAAGCCTCAGCCTAAAGTATGTTTGAAACAGTTACTTGAAGTCTTCCTGGTCTGCAGCCTTCCAGGGCCTGATTTTGAGATAACAAGTTGGTTAATTAGGGTTCATTAGTTTTTCTTTACATTTTAGTCTCTGTCCTTTTTGCAGTTAGAGTAGTATCTGTAGAATAGTCTTTCCCTCCTTTCATCACATATAGAGTTTATTCTAGAATCCCTAGAAGTTGGCTTGAGCTCCTAGTGATCTTGCGCCTGCTGACCAAGTGACAACCTACATTACGAACTAGTACTTGTGCATATAACACCATCACTTCCAAGTTTGTTATGAACTACTAGGTTGATAAGAGTAAAGTAGGCAGCCCAAGAGTTGCATCATTATTGTTGCAATACTGGTGCTCACCAGTTTTTGGCATTGTTGCCTGGGAAGCATCAGAGTATTCTGTGATTACTGCTTTCTTCTATTTTCTATTGCAACATTCTACTAATAGTTTATTTCAGCAAGAGTAGACTAGTCATTTGTTTTCCTTCAAGATCTGTATTTCCTTGCTTTCCTTTTCAATTCTATAAATTTCATTTTAGCAAGAGTAAACTAGTCATTTATTTTCCTTCAATTTTTGCATTTCCTTGCTTTCCTTTTTAATTCTGCAAATTTCATTTTAGCAAGTTCATTTCAGCTAGTTGTAATTTGTTTTGCTCAACTTTTGCAGGTAGTATCAGTGTGGGGAAAAAGAAAAAAACCAACCAAAAATATTTCCTTTCATGCCTTGTAGGAATAGTGTTGGATTATATGGGCTTGACCCAGGTTCGAAAGAATTATTTAGCCAAACAAATCCCGCAGCTACCGACCCTTTCAGCAACAGCCCGCAAAGCACAGACTAAGGTCTCACCTAAAGTAGCAAGGGAGGGTGCTGGAACCAGGTTTCTGAACCTTGGGGATGTCTTGGATGTGGTTTGGGGATCACGTGCTATTTCTGCAGCCTCGTGCAATGCCAGATTCACGCAGATCGGAATACCCTTATCACGTTTATTACATATGGAATCACTTATTACTGGTTTGATCTAGTTAAAACGATTTTTAAGCCAACATTTATTACTTTTTCTTACTTCGCACATCAATATTAATCTAGTTCACATGAATTCAACCATAGAAAATGTAGAAATTATAACAGTTCATTTATCATAAAAGAGTACAGTCGCAATCAACACAAAATTCAAAAGAAACTTATCTTTATTATCAATGTCCAACAATACATCCAGATCCACCCTGTACACTCAGCTACAAGGATCCACGCACATGACTGCGGACTTTCCAGGCCTCTGCGCACATAGCTACAGAGCCTCTACCTTCTACCCTACTCCCTCGACTTGGACTTACAAACGCTTTCAAGTTATTTCCTTTTAGAACCCATTACATTCCATATTTTTCCAGAACTACTTTCCCTCATAGAGCCCCGCTCTATTTATACTTTCCCTTGGCCTACGATACCTCTGCAAGATGATTCTATTACTATTTCTTTACATTATTTTTGGGCAGACTACCCTTTGACTCAACCTACTATAGTTCGTGCTTTCCATAGAGTCGTTTACCCTAATATTACCCAAAATTCCGGGCTTCGTACCCCATACTCATTCCGCGAGGCTTGCGCTACCCAACAGTCCCCCAGCACAATCATTGTGACTCATCTCGAGTCACTTACTGGCGTGGCTAGATGCTCAGTCTTGGTAATTGCGGTTCACCTTTCATTTAGTGGCACGCGTCATCCAGCTACTCCTACTTTGTCTCCTACAATGCTTTTTCGGCTTCAATGTTTCTACTCTATCTTCGCAACCAATGATGCTCATTCTGCTCTACTCGGTTAACACAGAACACCCCCTCTGAGGATTTTAGCGTGAGTGAGGGAGCCACATAGAGGACATCCTGGTACCACCGTAGTCCTTTCTGACCAATGTATCTTCTCTTTGCACCATCCACTGCAACATGTGTTGCAATTTTGCGAGACCCTGACTGTTGTCTGCCAAATCCAACTCATTGAGAACCATCAAAGGAAACTTATTGACTACATCTCCACCCATGGTCACCGTCTTTCCATCCTTTTTTTGTTCTATTGTAAAGCGCCATCTTTCCCCTAGGCAGGGCGACAACATCCGAACCAATTCTACTTCACATTCCCTATTTTTTGGTGCATCCCCTACTAGGAATACTACAGCCTACGAGATACCCACAACTGGCAATACTAGACTCCTTAGAGAGTCCTGCCCCCCCTTTGGCCAAATTACTACCTTCGGGCACTTGCCGAGTGTAGATATGATGAACAACTCCATTTGTATTTCCAAAGCGTAGGTTTCCCAACGGATTCCCCATAGTGATTTATAAGCCATGTGAAATTCAAATGCTCGGATTGCCACTCATTTCAGCTCATGTGACCTTCCCGTGTGAAATATGTGGTCGATCATTTCATATCTTGTTCATACTATGGCTCTTAATTAACTGTCGCCTGCTCCCTTCTCCCATAATGCAGCCATCTTGAATGAACAATGGTATTAACAATAATCATTCCTTGGAGCAGTGCACCCGCATGGCTCTGCCTGCAGAACCACAGTCCTGATTATTGGCCAATTGTACACGTACACTGATACCGATGCATCTTTTCCCTAGACTGCTTTATCGTCCCTCGCGCTCTTTCAATTGTTCGGAGTGGTGAGACTCTACGTGGAACAGTTAGTCAGGGATTCGACCTGCCTGTATAGAGCTTCAGGCGACTTCCATTCACTCTTCCCAAGAAGGGGTCTCTGTTGAGCTTAGCCAACTGAATTGCGCCCCCATTAGTTACTTCTTTTGTGACATAAGGCCCCAACCAATGAATACGGAGCTTACTTGGGAATTTTTCGAATTTACTGTCATATAATAATACGAGGTCATCCTTCTTGAACGTGCACACCTTGATATGGCGATCATGCCATGCTTTCTCGTGTTGGTTTTGTACCTGCTGATGAAATCCAACCAGAAATCATTCTTTGTCCAGTTCATCGAGTTGTGAGAGCCTTTCCTCTAATGGCCCATGATCTGCCATTCTTGTAGCTGCTGCAATCCGTAGGTTGGGCCTAATATATTCTATAGGCATCATGGCCTCCTTGCCATAGACTATTCGAAATGGTGTCTGGCCTGTCAACTTTTTGCACGTGGTTCGGTATTCCCATAGCACAGTAGGGACGCACAATTCCCAATCATTCCATCGCGCATTGCAGATCTTTGTCATCGCGGTTTCCAAAATTTTGTTGAATGCCTCAACGATCCCATTTTCTTGTGGATGGTATGGCGTGCTCTGTTGGTGATATATTTGGAATTCCTCAGTGAGTGTGCTGATGGTTTCATTCAAAAAATGTGTTCCTCAATCACTCATGAGAATCATAAGACACCCAAACCTAGTCAACACATTCTCAAACAAGAACTTTGCCACTGTCACGGCTGTGCAATCCTTAACTGGCTGTGCTTCTTCCCATCGAGTCAATTATTCGGTCACAATGATGATATAGCGCACACCTGTCTCCCCTCGTTGTTCAATAGGCCCAATGAATTCAATCACTCATTTCTCAAATAGCTGTAGTGTTACCTGTGGCTGAAGTCGCATTTCATCCCTTCACGATGGCTTGCTTGTTCGTTGGCATACATCGCAGGCTCGATAGTATGCTTTTGAATCTTGATGTAGGGTGGGACACCATAATCCAATGTGAACAACCTTCTAGGCTATGGTGTATCCCACATAATGTCCACCAGCAACTCCTCCATGTGCTTCGACAAGGATTTGTTCTCACTCAAAATCAGGTACGTATCAACATAATATCTCATCATGGCCCATCCTATAGAGATGGACGACAATCATAGTGAATTCTGCTACTTGTGTCACCAATTGCTTCTTTTATTGCACAGAATACTCCTACAGTGTAGTGTCGGTAGTCAAAAAATAGTTTATATCTTCAAAGTGTCCATCCGCAATGTGCACTACATGCAATTGGGCGTTTGAGAGTCCTCCTAGGTTTGTGGGTTCCTCGCTCGTCACAATCCGGGATAAGTGGTCTGGATCCGCATTCAGACGTCTTGGCTTTACAACAACCTCAAAATCATAGGGTGATCAGGATACATCTTAAAATTTCCTCCAAGAAAATAGTGACAGTACTTCTGGAGTGCATACACCATCGCCAATCCCTCCCGCTCAGTAGTAGAGTAATTTTTCTTGGCTTTTGACAACCTTAGACTTGTAAATGCAATCGGGTGGTCAACTCCCTCTCTGCCTTCCTGAGTAAGTACTACTCCTAACACGATACACGATGCGTCAACATGCATGTGGAACTCCACATCCCATTTTGGAAAGATCAAGATAGGGGCAGACCCATTTTTTCCTTCAACAATTCTAGGATTTTGTTACATTCCTCGTTCTAGTAATACGTGGCATCGTTATTTAACAATTATTCCATTGGAGCCGTGATCTAGGCATAACCTTTTATGAACTTCTGATAGTACCCCATGTGTCCCTGCATAGCGCGAAACTCTTTGACCCTACACGGTGCTTGCAGACCTAATATGACAACGATCTTTGTCGGATCCACCATTAGGCCTTTCCTAGAAACTACGTGACCCCGGAATTTCATGAAAGGAATAAGGAATGTACACTTCTTTAGAATGAGCGCAATCAGGTGTCGACCACATGTATCTAGCATCAATCATAAGTTCTCAGTATGTTTCTTAACCAGGCCAAAGACTGTCCATTTGTCAAGATAGACTTCCAAGAATTTATGTATGAATTCCTTGAATGCAGCTACCACAATGCATGAAAATATTGTTGGCATGTTCTTTAGCCCAAATGGCGTCACTGTATACTGAAAGCAACCCTATTCCATATCAAAAATTGTATTGCTTCAATCCTTTGGCATGATCTTGATTTGATGGTATCCAGGGAACCCGTCCGTAAAGGAATATGCTTCGTGCCCGACCACATTTTCTAAGAATTTATCGGTAAAAGGTGTGGGAAATGGATCGTTAACACAAGCATCATTGAGTTTCCATAGATCCATGCAGATGCGGATCTCACCCTTCTTTTTCTTCTCCTGTATCACCATCGGACTTACCCAATCAGACTCCTTGACTGGTTCAATGATCCCAGCTGTCAGCATCTTATCCAGCTCTTCTCATACTTTTGCTTTGTATTTTGGATTCAATCGGTAAGGTCGCTGCTTTACTGGCTTCACATCATGATTCAAGGTTATCTTCATCATTCCTAGTTCACCACGAATCCCTGTCAGCTCCGTAATCTTAGCAGGCAAGAAGTCTCGATACTCCTTGAGTAGCTCGATGACCTTTTCCACGATAGCGTCATCCCAGTAATCCCCAAGTGTAGCATACTTTAGTTCTTCCTCTGTTTCGATATTTACTTGCTTCATTTTTAATGGTGCTATTATGTCCGGATCTTCTATTTCAAGGTCGTGCACTTCTCAACTTCCTTTAGATTCTAGTATATTGATGTCACGCGGATCATCCTCATCCCCTTCTAATTTTACATTGTAACATTCCAAGGCCCAGCTTAGCTGTCGTGACCAGTCTAGTTGCACGACTTCTTCCGAGTCAAGCGACAACGTGAAAATTGTGTTCTTTACTAGCTATAACACGTTTCCCACTGTATCCATCCATTGATCCTCAAAAGAAATGTTGACAAAAACCTTTCGTGCCAGATATCCCACTCACCTATGCCACGTTGGAGCTCTGTTTCAGTATACCAATTCCTTGGGATGACATTTAAGGTATGATAAAATAGGTGCACCCATTCTGGTTATGGCTATGCGCCACAGGCTTTGGTCCATTTGCTCAAATGTATGTGGAAATTTTCTCATCCATCATATTTATCCTTTAGTTGGAGTGCTGGCTTCCCAAATCGTATCTGCATCATGCACTTACAGCTTTGCCAATCTATGAAAGTGACTTCATGGGTACCCCACCATCTCGCCGGTGACACACACAAGGCCCATTTGAGTGCATCAAATCACTGGTACTCTAGTACTGTCCTCTCAAACTTCTCCAGGAATACATTTACTACTGTAAGCCCATCATATACCGGTAGCTCGCAGTCCTGAGCTTTAATGCACTATACGGATTTTGTCATCATATTGTAGCTTGAAGTAGTTGCTCCGTTCATTCTGTTCTACCATTGCTCATCTTCTTCCTCCGAATCATTGGTGTATGGCTCTATGTAACCCTATGAAATTCTTCATTCGTCCATTACCTTATCTTTTATTGGTCTTTGTGTAGAAATTTGGTAGATACAATCCAAGGCTTCGTCCTGATCGTCATCGCACATACGTTATGTGCAGCGAGGTCCCTTGGTTGGATCTTGCGGAAAAACTACGCAGCGTGACGTTTTCTCAAATATCATCTCCCTATGCTTGAAATTAATAATCCCATTCATGTCGATGGCCCAGTCTATTCCCAACAATGCAGGGTACGGGCTTTTATTGTCCACTATCTAAATAACTTCAAAATCCATTCTAGTGCTTGCACCATCCAGGTCTACGGTGATTCCTTGCAGCCTACCGAGAGGTAAGATCTTCTGCTGATTTGCTATTCATAATTGGATCAAAGAGCAATCGGGTGGAGGCTTGCCGATACGATCCAACATCTTCTTGGGCAAGATGTTTGCATCCGAACCGAGGTCCAAAATGACCAAATCCATCTCATAGTCACCAATCCATGCTGTTAACTGCATTTCTTATCTGGTCCACGATTTATGGCTCCCCATTCACTGGACTATGCAAGGTTCTCCCCATCTTGTGTATTTTTTAATTACCTCCTGCAATCCTTTCACTACCCTATTATCGTGAAGTAACTTCATACAAGTTTCTATGAAAGTTGTTAACATTGAGGGACCTTTATACGGCTCAAACTATTCTCCGTCTAAGATTTCACCACTCCTTAGTACCATATTTACTTTAGGTTCTTCATCGCATGGTTCGGCCCTTATCATCTAGACATTTTGTGTCATCGTAGGAGGTGTTGTGCTTTTGTTATGAATCTGTGCTAGCAACATAGGGAAATCTAGCAATTCATGGTCGAACTGTTTGCAATATGGACATCATACTTGAGTTGGATTTGTGCAATCCTGCACGTAGTGTCCTGGTCCCCCACAATTTTAATAAATTAGCTATCCTCAACCCCTTCCTGGTCCCATTCCACCTTGTCCTTGACCTCGTCCTTGGAATCCACCACACGAAAATGTTGCAACTGGATTCTGACCTCATCCTACAGTTTGTATTCGGTAGGCAGATGCTTGAACCACCAACATTTGGCAATCTCTGTCCTCGTGACCCACAGATCTACAGAAGTTACAAAAGAGTTGCTGGGGGGTTTGATTATATTTCAAAAATAGGTGGTAATTATCTGTGTTGTGTTTTCCTCCTTCTTGACAGATTGCGCACCAGAGCGGGACGATCACGTCTCAGCCTTGCCTATGCCTCTGGTCACAATGGTGCTGGTCCCCCCATGACCACAAGGTTTACCACGACTCGACAATGGTCTTTATCATGTCCTTGACCCCTAGACTGAATGCACCAAACTTCTTCCTAAACTTCCGATGCCTAGTCTTATTTTAACTTTTGTATTTCCAAACACAAATTTTGGACCTACACTTAGATTTTCTAAACTCCCAAACCTAGGTCCTGTACGGGTTTTGTCGAACTAAATTGTTGCCTCCAACGCTTCTGCTTCAGTTGAGATCTTCTATTGTGACAAAGCCGATTTTAGATATGGCATTAACGATGCAATAAACCAAGCACGGTGTTTTGCATTCATCAGGGTCATGTTGGCTTCACGAATAGTGCTTTTTAACCTTTGATCCAAATCCCACGGGGTCTCATTAGGCATCATCATGATTTATTTGAACCCTACAGACTGCGACTCCGATTTTAGCCAGTTGAACTCCTTTTTTAACTCTGTGTAGATGTCCACTATCCTCGCCATTGGGTTGATGCCCGAATAATTAATATACCATGTTAGCACTCGGTCCTATAGTGTGTTGACTATGACAGCTTTCTTGATGTCATCATTCCTGATTGCTGCATGTCCCATTCTGAATTCAATACAAACCAAAACTTTTATGAATCTTCACTTCTTTCTCCCTTGAATATTGGTAACTGGATGTCGCTTGCCATTACTACTGTCCTAATCCTTTGTCACTCTTTCCTGTAGCATCCCCACCTTTCACACCAGACACCCCTTAGGAAAATCCTAGTCCTAGCAACATAACCATTTTTTAGCTTATATGGGCTTGACCCAAGTTTGGAAGTATTATTTAGCTAAACAAATCCTACAGCTACCGGCCCTTTTGGAAACAACCCGTGAAGTGTGGACTGAGGTCTCACCCGAGGTAGCAGGGGAGGGTGCTACAACTATGTTTCCACACCCTGGGGATGTCTTGGATGTGATTTGGGGCTCGCGCGCTATTTCTGGAGCCTCATGCTACACCAAATTCGTGCAGATAAAAATACCCTTATCGTGCTTATTACAGATGGAATCACTTATTACTGGTTTGATCTATCTAAAATGATCTTTAAGCCAACATTTATTACTTTTGGTTACATCCTGCATCAAGATTAATCCAGTTCACATGAATTCAATCGTAGAAAATGTAGAAATCATAATAGTTCATTTATCATGAAAGAGTACAGTTGCAATCAACGCAGAATTCAGAATAAACTTATCTTTATTATCAATCTTCAACAATACATCCAGATCCACCCTGTGCACTTAGCTGTAGGGGTCCGTGCACACAACTACAGACTTTCCAGGCCTCTTTGCACATAGCTGCAGATCCTCTACCTTCTACCCTAGTCCTTTGGCTTAGACTTACAGATGCTTTCAAGTTATTTCCTTTCAGAACCCATTACATTTCATGTTTCTCCAGAACTACTTTCCCTCATAGAGCCCTGCTCTATTTATACTTTCCCTTGGCCCATGATCCCTCCACTGGCCAACTCTATTACTATTTCTTTACATTTGTTTTCGGCGGACTACCCTTTGACTCAACCTAATATAGTTTTCACTCCGCGTTTTCCGTGGAGTATTTTACCCTAATATTACCCAAAATTCTGGGCTTCACACCCCATACCCGTTCCACGGGGCTTATGTTAGCGAACAAATAGAGATAACTCAGGAAACTTTTTGCCCAACACCCCCACTGCTTCACACAACCAACCTTCTCTCTTATCTGGCGGCTACGATCAAGAAGAACCCTTAGGTGAACAGCCAGACATATTTGAAGAACCTATAGGGGAATAAGAGGAAGAAAAGATTCCTTTGGAGCCAATGGCTGAACACAAAAATGCTAGGGGGGATGAAGAGAGAATAGAGGGTACCTTTCCCATCTGGGACATCAATGGGAACACCAAAGTGAAGAATATAAGCCCTTCCACCCTACCTCATTTCCATGGTCTGACAACAGAAGATCGTGACACCTTTTTGTTTGAGTTTTCTATTATCTGTTGAACCTATGACTATGCAGAAGATGAGAAAAAAATGAAACTATTCCCTTCTACTTTAAGGATGTAGCATTGCGCTCATTCATGGGATTACCTGGCAATAACATCACAACTTGGGCTTAAATGCAACAAGATTTTAACAACAATTATCGAGACTATTGTAGGTCAAAAGATACTAAAGAATAAATTTTCCGAATGACTATAGGAAGTGATGAGTCCCTAGAAGACTATGAGGAGAAGTTCCAGCTCAATTACAAAAGGGCCAAGTGTACACTTGACCCCGAGTCTCTTAAGCTGGTCTTGATTAGAGGAATTCGGGAAGATCTTTTAGACACCCTCCATCTACTGGCCAGGGAAGGCATCTACCAACTATCCTATAAGGACATAAAGAATGTTTTGAGAAACATTCTAGAGCAGCCAGAAAGAAAGGTAGGGGGAGTCAACCCATAGCCAATACCTCTTCCTCTAACTCATCCATTAAAGGAGAAATTGGAAACATGTTGGAAGACTTCAAGAGTGAGATATTGTAGACTCTTGACATGCAAATGGATACCTTTCATATCAAAAGGAAACAAGAGGAAGCAGAGAGGGCTTTGGCCATTTTTTTTCCCTAGGTGCACTAAGAGGCATCCTAGGAATGAATGCCCATTGAACTCTATAGAAGTTTGTTCATTCTGTGAAGAAAATCATTCTACATACAAGTGTCCTTTCTTACCCGGACTTAAAGTTGTATATCAAGGGGCCGAGGGAGTCACTGAAAAACTCTATTACATAAACCAAAGGAAGCCGCATGGACCTAGACCATATCAGCAGGGGATGCAAGGGACATCTCAGGCATAATACAACCCCAACCAAGTCACTTCCATACCTTATTGGGCCCCCCCTGCTCATCCTTCCTGGTCCATGCCTCCTCCTTGGTCCTTCACATCTCAATACCATGCCCAACCAACCACCCATTCATTTCAATCCTATGCTCAGCCACCACTTTAGTGGAATGCACCTCATCAGGGATGGAGGCCTCAATACAACTCTCTTCCCACTCTTTTTCCTCCACCACCTGCCCAGCCACAACCGTTACCTCCTGCTCCTCCAAAGAAACCCCAAATGCCTACCCAGCTAAATCTGAACCTGAACAACAATTAGGCTCAGAAAGTGTATAGTGGGGAACCATCATGCCCAACTTATGCTGTCGATATTCAGGAAATTAACTTGTGTTCTGAGAAAGTTCTCCCAGTTAGCCAGCCTCCACCCAAGGAGGTTGAGGAAGATAAAGCGGAAAGTGAACCTAAAGAAATTCCACCCTTTCTTGAGAGACTATTCATGACAGTCTAGCCTACCCCAGAAGAAATGGAACTCCTGGGGGAATTGAAACATTTATGTGTGAAGATACCACTTCTCCAAGCAATAAAAGATATGCCTATCTACAATAGGTTGATCAAAGAGAAGTTCTTTAGGCATCAAGAAGTCACAAGGGAGATGCCCCAACCATCAATGTCATAGGGAAACTGTCTGACCTGACGTTGGGGCAAGTAATCTGTCCAAACTATCTAGACCTTGAAAGCCCAGTAGTTGATGTCTACATCAATGGCATCATGATCCCACACACCTTGATTGATCTAGGAGCTTCCATTAATGTGATGTGAAAGGACACAATGCTCAAACTCAACCTCCACTGTCCCTTGAGGAAGACCATGACCATGCTACAGTTAGCAGACCGTTCCACTGTCAACCTTGAGGGGATTGTGGAAGATGTGATGGTCTCCATTGATTCTTGGGAGTACCATGCTGATTTCTCAGTTCTCCAAGAAGATGAGGATGAAGTCTATTATACACCACTTTGTGCATTAGGAATCTCCATGGGGGTAAAACAACAAGATGAGGATGATATGATTAAAAATATGATTTAGAATCCACCTCCCAATGTATCGCCCTTAGAGGACATAGTAAGAGAAACCAAAAACAACCCCTCAACTAATCTCTGTGCGTATGACTACACCTCTCTCCATGTTAAGAATATAGGGTTCGGCCCAGAAAGAACCTTGAAAATCAATCCATCCCTATCCACTTCCCATGAGAAGGAACTATATAGCTTGCTGAGAAAACACCTATATGCCTTTGCCTGGAGTTATAAGGAGATGAAGGGAGTGCACCCTTCAGTACGTACTCATCATATCTACATCAAGGAGGGTTGCAAGCCAATCAACTAGCCTTAAAGGAGGATGAATCCAACACTTAAATATATTGTTAAGGAAGACTTGCACAAATTACTTGGTGCAAGATTCATCTATCCCATCTCTGATAATGAATGGGTCACTCCTTTGGTGCTAGTGCAAAAGCAAAATTGTAAGTGGAGAATCTATGTCGACTATCGGGAATTGAACAAAGCCACTAAAAAGGACCATTTTCCTTTATCTTTCATAGATAAAGTGTTAGACAATCTGGTAGGGAAAACGTTTTCTCTTTCCTAGATGGCTTTAGCCGGTACAATCAAATTCAAATAAGCCTTGAAGACCAAGATAAGACCACTTTCACTTGTCCTTGGGGTACGTTTGCATACTGGGTGCTTCCTTTTGGTTTGTGTAACGCTCCCGCCACTTTCCAAAGAGTGGTATTGAGTATATTCTATGAATTAGTTCATGATGCAGTAGATATATACATGGATGACTTTATTCCTTATGGCTCTGACTTTCAAGAAGCCTTATCTAATCTAGGAAAAGTTCTAGACAAGTGTATTGAGATGAACCTATCCCTCAGTCTAGAAAAATGTCAATTTTTGATGACTAAAGGGACCGTACTAGGTCATGCAATATCTCAACAAGGATTGTAGGTGGACCCCAACAAAATTGCCATCATCAAAAGGGTCCCACCTCCTCAAAAAGTGAGAGTTGTCAGAAGTTTCCTAGGCTTAGCGGGCTATTTCTAGAGATTCATTAAATATTTCAGCAAGCTAGCGTCTCCTTTGTTTTACCTCTTAGATAAAGATGTCGAGTTTATATGGTCGAAAAACTGTCAATAAGCCTTAGATACATTAAAGAGAAAGCTCGTGACTACCCCAATTCTGAGAGACCCAAACTGGGACCTACCTTTCCACCTTCACATAGATGCCTTGAACAAAGTGATAGGAGTAGCCTTGGGACAAATTCATGAAAATCTTCCTTATGCCATATACTTTATAAGCAAAAATTTGTCAAAGGCAGAGTTAAACTATAAAGTGACCGAGAAGGAGTTCCTAGTTGTCATGCATTCCTTAAACAAATTTAGACATTATATCACAAGCTATCAAACCTTTGTGCACACTAATCATGCTACAATTAGATATTTAATGAACAAACCAGATGTGAATGCTCGCATTATTAGATGGTTTCTTTTACTGCAACAGTTTGATCTGACCATTATTGATAAGCCTGGTAAAGAAAATGTTGTTGTTTAGTTTTTCTCTAGAGTAAATTTTCCTGTAGATGAACAACAAACTACTTGGTTTCAGCACAGTTCCCACCACACCTATCCTCAAAGGAGAAGAGCAAGATAGTAAGGAAAAGCACCCCTTTCACCTGGATTGGGGGCAATCTCTTCAAACATGGCCCAGATCAGACCTTGAGAAGATGTTTGAGGGAGGAAGAAGTCTTTGACATCCTCCTGACTTGTCATTATGGGCCTTGTGGAGGTCATTTTGTAGCAAAAGGAACCGCCTTCAAGATGCTACAACCAAGCTACTACTCGTACACCCTTCATCATGATGTGAGGAGATATACCAGTGAGTGTGATCGGTGTCAGAGGATGGGGAAACCTACTCAAAAGGATGAGATGCCCATGCAACCTCAAGTGACCTTTAAGCCATTTGAGAAGTGGGGCATGGACTTTGTGGGTCCTATCAACCCTCCTTCAAAGCAGAAATGATACATCGTTGTGTGCATTGATTACTTGAAATAGTGGGTAGAGACAAAAGCAATCGAAGCAGTGACAAAGGAAAAAGTAGTTGAATTTTTGAGAGAGAACATATTCTACAAGTTCGGATATCCGTGAGAGTTGGTCATAGATCAAGGTAGTCAGTTCACTTCCAATTTGATTGAAGACTTGCTCGCACATCATAGAATCAAGTATATGAGTTCAACCCCTTACCATCAAAAAGCCAATGGGAAAGTGGAGGTCACTAATAGAGCACTGGAAGGGATCCTAACAAAGGTAGTTAGCAGCAGTAAAAAAGACTGGGTGGACAGATTAGTTGAGGCCACTTGGGCCTACAACACAACATGGAAGACCACTACAAGGTTCACACACTATGAACTGGTCTATGGGAAGAAGATTTTGTTGTCAATATAATTTGAATTCAATACCCTAAGGATGGCAGGTCAGCTGGACCTAGACCTCATCCATGCACAGAAACAAAGATTACTCCATCTCAATGGATTGGATGAACACAGAATGCAAGCCCTTCTCCGTACAGAGGTAGTTCATCTTCAGAGAAAGATTTGGCATGACAAAAATATCAAGTAGATTGGGCACTACTCTATGATTGAAGAAACAAATATTTCAAGGGTGGGCTAAGGAAAAGATGGTTGGGACCCTACACTGTGGAGAAATGCAATGACAATGGTTCAATTTTGATCAGAACCATTGATGATGAAGCCATCCCCATGCTTGTGAATGGACATCGGTTGAAATTCTATCAGAAACCCCTCTCCAAGTGAGAGTTCATTGAAAACTTAAATAATACATTGATGGTAGTGGAGCATGTCTTAGCCTCCACTTCACCCACTCACTAAATAAAAAGAAAAATAAAAAATAAGGACTCAAGTGAAAACCTCCATGAGGCACTTGAGTCTCATCATTGGGTTGAAAACCTCTTCTGAGGCGGCCCAGTGGTGTCAAAAAAAGAAGAAGAGAAAAATAAGATCCCTGGGTGAAAACCTCCCTTGGAGGCGCCCAGGGAAGGAGATCAGGGTGAAAACCTCCTTAAGATGCCCTAGTTGTTTTCAAAAAAAAATAAAAGAGAAAAAGAAAAATGAATTTTCAGTTGCATTGCAGGTTTGCAGGAGGACTACAAGAAGCAGCAGAGGTGCCACGGGTGCCCTAAAACCACCACCAGCACCTATCCTACCTTCCCACACCTTTCTCCATCATTCTTGGCATTTTTTTCACCTCACTGTGCTTGTTTTTCAAAAATTGTGTTTTCTATAGGAGGCTCCTGTAGGAATTACAAAGAGCCAGAAATGGATATAGAAGGCAGTTTGAGGGACAAGGAAGCTTCATAAAAAATCCATAAATCCTCCTACAGTCTCCAAATCTTCTTTCCATCTTTTCTAGGCCTACATCACACCCCAAGCATCATTCTTCTTCCTGTCTAAGAAAAACACAGAAAAAACAGTTCTTCGGGAAAAGAAAAAATAAGAAAGGGAACAACACCATCAACCTCACCTAAAGCCTACCTATTACCTCTCCATGTTTATCAACATCTCTAGCATCATCCTCACATCTCCAAGCACAGAAAGAAGCTGAAGTTTCAAGGGGAGAAGCAGAAATAGGAGCTCCTGTAAGAATTCCTGTAGTAGCCGATCCCATTAAAATCCAGCATCAGCAGCGAGAGGGTGAAAATATGAAGGTTGAAGAAGAGATTTGAAGCTTAGATCCAGCCAGCGAAGCACCTGCACAAGGCAGAGCCACACATCATCAAGAAAAATAGTATGGAGCAAAAGAAACAAAGGCATGCAGTAGAGAGAGAGAGCCACGACAGCTCACAGCAAATGATTTCGGATCTCGGGTAAGTAACTGACCTGACCCTTTGTCTGCATTTCTGTAATTATAAGGCATGCAATAGAAATGAGATGGTTGAGGTTGAATGAGGGAAAGGTGGCCAGTTAACTTGGACACCTTCATCTAGTTGACTCCACTCATCCAAAGATGTCACCCACATGTGCGCACAGTCAACTCAAGAAATATGTCAAGGACCGGTAGTCGAGGAAGTGTGAACTCTGATGCAATCACGAGGGATGATTACGAGGAAATGGAAATGATGACAAGGCAGGTGGGGACCAATGGTCCAAATATGGCCAATGTGCACTTTTCCATCTCACCCTCCGTCACTGGAAGTATCCACAAAAGGTAGTAATTACTCCTCCCCGAGCACTATCACCACCTTTTCCTTCATTCTCTCCTCGAAACTCCGCTCCTGCAATCTCTTCATGTCCCCACAGCCTCATAACCATTATTATCCACTGATATCTCACATATTCCTACTCTCAGCGTTTTCTACAAGAGCACTTACAGGTTCTACAAGAGCACCTACAAAACTTCTACAGGAGGGACAACAGTCTTCTATAGGAGGGCTAGTGAGTTTTTTTGAAGGGAGAAAACAAGGGTTTTAGCACAATTCTTGGGCTGACGAGGTAGGTTCCATGCATACCCCCATTGAATATGAAAATATGCAAGCATTGGTTTAAATTCGAGGCTGAAATCAAGCATTTAGATGGAGGAAATAAAAAATTTCTGCTTATTTCTTAAAAAAACACAGTCTCTCTATTTCTCTGTTTTTCTTCAAGAATTGTTGTCTCCTTCTCCACATTTGGTTTCCCAAAGAAGCATAAACAAAATGACAGGAGGTTTTATGAGGAAGGAGCCCACCAACTCCTCCAGGCTCCATGCATATCCCCAAGTAGTGGACATATTCTCAAGAGCAAATTGGATGAACGTTTTTGAGAAATTATGAGGGTTTTATGAGGAAATTGCTCAAGAATTTTCCCACTCTTTGGTCCCTCACACCAGAAAACATGTCGTTGTCACCTTTAGAGGACTTTCCATGGAGATAACCCCTAAATGTATCAGTAAGGTCACTACCCTTCCTCTTGGGCTGCCTTGGAGTAAGGATGAGAAACCAATTGGCCAGGCAACTAAGAAAAATGTTTTCCAAAACAATGAAACCACTGTAGAGGATAAAAATTGCATCAGAATGGATAGCATACCATATCCTTGTGATGAGGTTAGCTACCAAATAATCAAATATATTTCTTGTGAGGGGAGGTACAACATTGTCTATGGTTACCATTTTAGAATCCTTCATGAATTAAAGTATGGCATGGACACTCCAGCCCCTTAGAAGCTCAGCATCCCCTACTTCCTCCTGCAGTCTCTCATTGACTCCAGCACTAAGGTTCAAGTAGGAAATTTAGAGCAGCTAGCTCACCATGGGTTAATTAAAATTTTAGTGGAAGAAGCCCTCCATACATTTACACTCCCTATAGCATGGGAAATCTTTTGAAACATGACAGTTGAGGATGACATAAAGACCCTAACCTATGATATCAATCCTACTGGTAGTGAGGAGGAACAGCAGCAAGGGGAAGAAGGTGAAGCAACTAGTGACTTAGAAGAACAAGAAGGAAAGAAGGAAGAAACTAAGATAGAGGAGGAGAAATCTGAAGAAACAGAGCAAGAAGAAATAGAGCAAACAGAAACAGAAAAGGAGATAGAAGGAGGAGAAAAAGGGGCAGAAAAGAGAGAACAAGAAGAGGTGTCCATGAGACTCTAGAAAGAAAGGTAGCATCTACTCTCACTACCCTTAGTACACCCATCAAGCAAAAACAAAAGAGGAAAAGGCAAGCGTCCATGTATTTCAGGGCTAGGAAGAGCACAAGAATCAAAGTAGGGAAACCATAGCCTTATTAAAAAGTGCCAATTATAATTGAAGATTCACCCTCTGTCAAAGGAAAGGAATCCCCTTCTAAGGCACCTATCACATATGAAAGGGGGACTCCTAGATCTCCCACATGGAAAGAAAAGGTAGAACTATAGAACCCAAAAATAATCCTACAGGAGGCACAAATAATTCTACACAAGACATTGTCAAAACTACAAGAGACCCAGAAGCTATAGAAAAGGATAGAAGGACAGCCACAAGGAAAGGAAGAAGTAACAGAGCTACAAGAAACTGATCCCCAACCTAGTCTTGGATCCTACCACAATATTCTTGAGGGTGAAAGAATAATTCCACAAAAATTTGCAATTCCACTATTCTTTGAATTAGAGAAAGTGAGAATAAGAACACATAGGTGGATGCAAATATCCAAATCGAAAGGAGTTGAGGATATTGGCCATATGGAGAACAAACTTAGAGAAATGGGAAAAGAGTTGAGTGCTATCAGATATAGAGAGATAATTACAAGAAACCACCTTGAAATAGAAAATGAATTGCTAAGGAGGTAGATGCAAGAGAAAGAGACCCAACTGGCGTTCATGGCCAACTAGTCCATGGAGGCATGGCAATATAGAACACCAACAAAATCCTATGGCCTGTATCTCAAGGACCAATGTTTGCAATTTCAGATAAATATTTTGGCAAAAAGAGGCACAATGCCTTTCCAAGATTACATACATTTTATGGACTTGTGTGACCAAAGCACATCAGAATAGTATAAATTGTGTAAAGTCGCACATAAATACAATATTAATTAATAAACCCATCATTCATCATAGCATAAAGCGCATTCATTCATAACATAAGTAAATAGACAAAAACACAGGAATTTATGGAATAATCTCTTTATTAGTACTTCAGTTCCAGTTACAGACTACAGACTTCGCTACGCACTTAGCCGCAGGGGTCTGCGCACTCAGTTGCAGACTCTACTCTAGGCCTCTGTTTACATTGCTATAGAGCCTTTCTTCAACTCTTCTTCACTAACTCTTCAGAATTTTTCGATAGACAATCTTCACTACTTGTCTTAGACATCCTAAGACACACCTATTTGTACAATCCGATGGTCCACAAACCATGGGTAGATCTTCAAAATCAGGCTCAACTTACATAAAAGAAGGGAAAAATCCTTTATGACACTTTAACTATCTACTCACTCCGCGACCACAAATTGTAGAGACTTTACATTTTATACATCAAAACTTGGGCTTTTTGCCCCAAAACTTGGGCTTTTGCCCCAAAATTGACACTAGGGGACCTATCCCAACAACATGATTCTATATGAAGAGGATTTTCTTGGTTCCCCCCTTGTGGTATTTTTTCCCAAGCTTGGAGCCTACATCTTTGTGTTCTTTCTCTCTTATCATATTCATGCTTTGTTTTTTGGTAATTTCTTGATGAATATGAGAACATAAAAGATTTATTAAGAATACAACAAATATTTACAAGTAATTATAAAGTACAAGAAATCTACACTAATTTGTAAGCATCTTGATTTCTCAATAGAAATTCCAAGAGTTGACTACATTTCAGAGATTTCTTCAGAATTAACTTTTGTTTCCTTTGACTTGTAGAGGAGACTAGAAGGAGGGATGACTTCGGGTGTTTGTGGAATTCTTGGTCTTAGGTATTGGATATCTCACTTTGATCTGATTCTACAAGAAGAGGATTTTCTTGGGTTCCCCCTTGTGGGGGTTTTTCCCTGGATTCGAGCCTACATATTTTTGTTGTTTGTATCTTGTGATCTTCATGTTTTGTAATTTTGGTAATTTCTTCACGAAGAAGAGAACATAAAATTTAATAATATGGCAAAAAACATTCACAAGTAATTATTAAGACATAAAAATATACACTAATATATAAGCATCTTGATTTTTCAACATGGTATCAAAGCTAAGGTGAAGGGAAAGAAAATTGGAGTTCACGTCTTGTTAGCTTATTTGAGGAGTTTAATTGTAACAAATATCCCTCTCTCTCACTTTCTCTTTGACATAATTGAATTCTTTTCATTCTCATTTATCAATACTCAAATCTCTTATCAACACATTATTACATTAACTTCTCTTTGACAAGGCAAGTAAGTACTTAACTAGACTTTGTTTCTTATTTTTTTAGTCAAATGGCATTAATTGAGATTTGAATCACATATTTGACCTTATCATTGAAATCAGGACTATATCTGAGCATGTTTCTAGGCTAGACATATCGTATGTTCTATTTATGTGTTAATCCAATATCTCTATATTATAACAAGGAGGATCAAAACCCTTAAGGAATAGGAATAAGACCTATAATATGTTAGTTATGAGGACTAAAGTTTTCTCACTATGTTACTAGAAAGGAGAACACAAAAGATTTGAGCAAAGGCACAAATTGGTACAAAAAATCTTGTAATATAAGATATTGTACGAAAGGAAGTATCCAATGTATACCAACAAGGACTCAAAGATTAAGATTATGCAAATTCTTGTACAAATTTTGTCATGGTAACATTTGTGAAAATTCCTAGTATGAGGAACCTCTACTGCAGCAAAAACTGAATTTACTTCTCCTACTTGATTTTAATATACCTTATCAAGTTATTTTCTGAATACTGAAGTAAATTACATTTTCAACCTACGCTACTTTCATATTTGATTGCATGAAACATAAGACTGAGCAAAGAACAAGATACATAGGACACAATTATTTTTGGATAATAGTCCTTGGAAAAAACCAATGCAGAAAAACAGGCACAACAGCTCTTAGGGTTTTTTATTATTAAGTAGTAATTCTGATACAATGTTGGATGCCTTCTCGACATTTCGGTGACAAAGAAAATATAATGGCCGAAAACTGAGTGAGGTTTACCTCACTTCACCCAACGAATTTCGACTGATCTAGTAGGAAAAATGGCTAATCCGGCTACCTCTGTGCTGGCCCTACGTTAGCCTTATAGGCTCTTCATCATCTCTACACCATCTCTTCTACCCAATGCATCAGCTTTCCCGACTGTTCCAACAGTTCCAACTTTCTGCGTGGAGGGCAGCTTCTACTTTTGTGTTGGTCCTTCTGGCTCTGCGTTAGGCTTGCGTGGGCCCAAATTGGCCTAGCATCAGCTGATGTGCTACATCCAATAGATTCTCTTCGCCTCTCTATTAGTACTCGCAGACTATCCCTGCCCCTCTATTGCAAAATGATCACCTAGTTCGAACTTCTTAACTTCCTAGCCCCAAAAATTGAACTCCAGATCAATTTGTTCTCTCCGTGTGCATTTCCAAATGAACCCCAAGCTTCTTTTTTATAATTTTATTATTGAGACTTCAATGGCCAAGATTAAGTCTCTAATCAATGGTTAATATTAAAAAATGACTTAATCCGTCTTCTGGACCATTCTCACCCATATTTTGATTAATGTTGATTTTTGTGTAGCGTGGGAGGTACTCCAAGCCCTAGCATTCGATGGTTGGAGGTCAAAGCGCCACGAATGTTCTTGTGGGCTTGAGTACCAAGCTTGGGGGTTTTGGAACCCATTGTTTTTTGGGACAAAACCATTATGTATTTACGTCATGTGGTGGATGAGGATGATAGTGCTCAGAAAGATGATTCCAAAATATCAAAAATTGTTCGAATCCGAGTTTCCTTTTGGGAGATATGAATTTTTGAAGTTGACATAATTATTGATTTTTCAAGTAGGCCGACTTGAGAAAATCAAATAGAGGTGTCTCTTCAGATGACTCATTGGAGGCATTAAAGGCTATATATTGAGGATGAGTGGAGGCACACAAAGAGTAACTCGATTAGGGTAAGAAGGAGGAAACTACTTTTGTTTTAGGGCAGCACGTTAGGGCTGATTCCACTGAAGGAGAAGAGGTTATGTTTGGGTCTCTTTGTGACTATTTGGATGCTAAGTAAACCTTGCAGGAAGGCTGAGTTTCTTAAGATGTTTTTTGAGAAAGTTAGGAACCATTTTGGGGCAACAAACATAAGGAAAGGGTTCAAACTTCTCTACCTAAACGCAGCAAGCCAAGAAGAGAACAACAAGGTGTTAGAAGGCTATTTCAGGAGGTCAAGGAGCCATTGAATAGGTTGGCAGCCCAGATCTTGGAGGCAGAGAGGTAGCGGGATTGTTTTAGGGTGTTTGCGGGAAGGAATAACCTTTAAAAGGGCTACCACAGCTAAGGGATAACTTCTTGTTGCAAGCCGCAGTGGATAAGAGGAGGATGAAGGGTGTAATGGGGTTGGAACAACCCAACATTGCAGCTAAGGCTTTCCTCCCCTCTTAGAAAGGTAGCTGCAATTGTGGAGGGCTATTCTAGCCACATTTTCAATGTTGTCAAGGCTGCTGTTAGAGTTCCCTAACCAATCCAAGAATGCAGCAAATAGAGAGCCCTAAAAAATTGAACTTATGTATGCCTTTTGGAGCAACATTTGATGTTTGTTGGGTCATTGTATTCACGAGTATTGGATTAGTTAAAGGAAGTTGTGGGAGTTAAGGAGAGGGGGAAAATATGTTGATCATATGCCCTAGTGACATATCCAACAGAGATAGTGTAGTGTGGTGAACAACAACATGATTAGAGGTGTATTGGGTCAAGGGTTGACTCTTGCAAGGATCTGTTTGATGTGACGATTGTAGCAAGCCTTAGGAGTTGTTTGGTGGATCCCACGTGGAATTTTGTGAGGCCTACAAAATAGCCAAGGTGGTAACGGTCACCTTAGATTAAGAGGCAAGAGGAAGGTAGCAATGTATGTTGCAAATTGACTCATGTATGATGGATTGATGGTGTCCTAGGTGAGGACACATGGCATATTGGTGGTGTCTGTGGACATCCATGTGTAAGGGTATCTAAGGTGTGGGGATGCCCTAACTAGGAGCAGATACTACAACATGAACTTGGTCTCCCAAGGACTACTGGAGGGAAACATGAGAGAAGACCAAGCTTGGAGGAGATTGGACACTTACGATTTATCAAAGGACAACATGTTAGAGTGCACGTTGAAGCTGAAGTGTAGCACTTTGATGGAGAAAGGTGATTGATAGCTTGGAAATTGTTGATAATATCAAGGTTCTGATCAACTAAAAGTAGGATTGTGTAGCTCGAGTCATTTGTGTGGAGAAGGACTTCTGCAACAGATGAAGGGCATTCCTCCTAGCCCGTGTTCACTGTAGGAGATGGATATCTTGCGGTGATAGATGGAAACCCTCCATGCCCTATGTTGGTCTTCATCATTGCAGCACAGGAAGACCATAGTGGGCTGATGTTCGAGAGTAGATGAGGAGCAATAGTGGGAAAATTGAGAGTTATTCACAAGTGGAGCTATGAACAACTTAACATGAGTCTTGATGTGTTGTGGCCTTGATGGACGAAGGCACAAATAGAGATCAGATTGGATATTCGAGATTCAGTGGCCAGATGAACATGGAGCATTGATAGAGGAAGGAGTTGCAGATCCTAAGCTGAAGGACTGGGAAGGTATAGGATACAACTGAGGGGAGATTTTAGATACTACAACCAGATCGTTAGAGTATCTTGTCTTGTACTAGTGGATGTATGAGGGA
This sequence comes from Pinus taeda, assembly GCA_000404065.3. Classification (NCBI taxonomy): domain Eukaryota; kingdom Viridiplantae; phylum Streptophyta; class Pinopsida; order Pinales; family Pinaceae; genus Pinus; species Pinus taeda. Next base: position 80,891 of record APFE031003216.1, on the reverse strand, counting down.
TATTATCCTTTGTACATGATCCCTCAAATGTTGTATTATATGTTTTTAATATAATGAAGTTAGGCTGAAAAAATAAAAAGTTGTCTATGTTTTGTGCATATGTGATTTACTTCTTTATATTTTCAATATGCAAAGTAGTTTATGGTTGAGATTCTTGGTTTGGTAGTGTTAGTGATTTTGAGACTCTAACCAAGACCCAAGGTCATGAAAATTTAACATGGTATCAGAGCATATCTAAGCTACTTTGGAGGACAGTGAATAAAAGTGTGCACAGTGAAGAAAATCAGAGGGAGTTGTGGGTGTCTAGATCATGGAGCAAAGGGTTCAGCTAAAGACATGAAGATGTCATCTGGACTAGTTTTCCATCAATATTGGCTGGGCGTTCTCCTGGATTGGTGGTGAGCTAGGTGAACAATAGTTTGTTGTAGGGGAGAGTTTTGATCATGGAATTTTGTTGATGTGCCATGGATGGTTGGGATAGCTCGAGGGTTTCTTTGGCATAGATAATATTAGGTTGATCGAGATGGCTTCATGTGATGGACTGGGTATTGGTAGGCTAGAGTCTTCATCAGATAATGGTGTTGCATATCTGGGTTTGGCCAGATTTTCACAATTGGTATTTGATCCAGGAGGATGAGTGCTTATAGATTTGGGCCAGTGGAGATCGCATAGACTTAGAGGGAGTCTAGCCTCAGAGGGAGCATCCCTATAGAGGATCGATATCTTCAGGTTCAGATATGATGAGGCAAAGGCACTACCAAGATTATCGAATTCACCTACACGATATGCTGTGGTGATGGATGTCAGGTGGGCTAGTTTCATCGTCATATTACTTCCTAGTCTTGTAAGTATCTCCCTCACTAAGAGGGAGTGTTAATTTTTGTGTAGCTTGGGAGGTACTCCAAGCCCTAACATTCGAGGGTTGAAAGTCAATGCATCACAAATGCCCTTGTGGGCTAGAGAACCAAGCTTGGGGGTTTTGGAACCCATCCTGTTTTCGGACAAACCCATGATGGATTTATGGAATGAAATGGATGTTGATGATAGTTCTCAAAAAGACAATTCCAACGCATCAAAAATTGTTTAAATCCGAGTTCCCCTTTTAGAGATATGAATTTTTGAAGTTGATGTAATTGTTGATTTTTCAGGTAGGTCGACTTGAGAAAATCAAATAGAGGTCTCTCCTCAAATGAATCGTTGGAGGCCTTAAAGGTTATATATTGAGGATGAGGGGAGTCATTTTAAGCATCTTGGAGGCACAAGGAGAGGATCATTATTAGGGCAAGAAGGAGGAGACTACTTCTATTTTAGGGAAGCAGGTTAAGGTTGATTCCAACAAAGGAGAAGAGGTTGTGTTTGGGACTCTTTATGACTATTTGAATTCCAAGTAAACCTTGTAGGAAGGATGAGTTTCTTAGGGTGTTTTCTAAGAAATTTAGGATCAATTTTCAGGCAAAAAATACAAGCAAGGGTTCAAACTTCTCTGCCTAGCCACCACAAGCCAAGAAGAGAACAACGAGGCGTTAGGAGGCTATTTCACGAGGCCGAGGAAATTTTGAAGAGGGTTAGAGCCCAAATCTTGGAGGCTGAGGGGCAGGGGGACTATTTTAGGGTGTTTTGGTGAAGGAATAGCCCTTAGAAGGGTTATCGCGGCTAAGGGACAACTTGTTGTTGCAAGACGTAGTGGGTAAGAGTAGGTTGAAGGGTGGAATGGGGTTAGAACAACCCAACATTGCAGATAAGGCTTTCCTCCCCTCTTGGAAATGTAATTGCAGTTGTTGAGGGCTATTTTGGCCATATTTTGAAGGCTATCAAGTCTGTTGTTATAGTTCCCTAACCAATCCAACAATGGAGGAAACAGAGAGCCCTAAAACAATGAACTGATATATGCCTTTTGGCATAACATTTGATGTTTGTTGGGTCATTGTATTGACCAGAATTGGATTAGTTAAACGCATTTGTGGAAGTGTTTTGGGAAGTTTTAGTGTCTACGGATAAACGCTAAATGCCTAGACTAGTAGCTAAGTCTATAACAACAATGCAAACCATTCGCTACTTTTTCTGTGATCAACAGATTAGATAAGAGGTAAAGAAACCTACCTGTAGCTTTCTCTTACTCCTTATCTCCCTTAACAAATTATGTCACTCCTCTCCATACTTAATCCACTTGAAGAGTACCTACACACAAACAAAAGACAAAAACCGATCAAAGCATATGATAATGATCTATTGATTAAACATAGTATGGAATCAAGTACATAGTACACATATGAAAGCATCAATGCATAACACAAGCATATGGAAAAAGATTTGAACACTTTATTAGTAAAAGGAAGAGTTACAACCCAATTTGCCAGATTCATCATCACTCCTCTAGTTCAAATCCCATCCTTTCCTCATAACAAGAAAAACATTTTGACATCATTACAATACTTGAAATCAACTCAAGTCTCATACTAACAACATCCCCCTATAATTCAATTATTTCTAGCCCCTGATCACTTAAATGAGTGGTCTTTTTATAGGTGAATGAAGGATAAATGGTGATAATGAATTCCCTCCCAAACTTAAAATTTAGTTCCATGGAGGAAGGGATAAAGGGATTGATGTTCCTTAACTCTCTTCCTCATCCAAATTCGAGCTCAAAGGAGTAGATAAACTTGGGAAACTTCTAGATGCATCCAATGGACAAGAATATTCCCAAACCCCAATTCAATTTCATTCAAATTCGCTTAGCACAGGCCAAGGAGGGCTTAATTGTGTTGCATAGCACCCTATCAGTGTAAGGATTGCATTGCACCGCACCCTAATGAAGGCCTGCCTGCGCTGATATTCTTAGAGGCAACTTTTGGATGATTTCAATCATGGAACTTCTTGGGAAGCTAGGCATTCTAATGGTTGACTTCTTTAGGGCATGTAAAATCTAAATTAGGGCTTGATGGGCCCTAATAGTAGTGATCTATAACTTGGGGTTGATGTGCCCAAATGGATCTATAACAGGGAGTCAAGGAGAGGGGGGAGATTTGTTGATTTGATTCCCTAGTGACAAATCCTAGAGAGATATTACAACGTGGTGAACAAAAACATGCTTAGAGGTGTATTAGGTGAAGGGTTGAATCTTGCAAGGATCTGTTTTATGTTTCAATGGTAGATACCCTTACTATTTGTTTGGTGGATCCTACATGGATTGTTGGGAGGCCTACCAAGAAGCCAAGGTGAAAAAAGTCACATTACATCAAGAGGCAAGAGGACGGAAACAAGGTATGTTGCTGATCAAATCATGTATAATGGATTGATGGTATCCTAGGTGAGGACACATGGCAGATTGGTGGATTTTGTGGGTAGCCATGTGTAAGGGTCTCCCAAGTGTGGGGATGCCCTAACTAGGAGCAGATGCCACAACATGAACTTGGCCTCTCGAGGACTATTGGAGGGTAGCATGAGAGAAGACAAAGTTTGGAGGGGATTAGACACTTATGGTCTTGTTTGGTCAATTTAGTGTCCTTAATTTCTCTACATAAATTATCAATCCAAGTATCGTAAACTAATGAAGTGTAGTGCACTATATGTGCTATATGGCCCTTCCTACTTCAGCGTTTTTGAGTTTAAGTTGTTTTGGGGTTTTTAATCCCCAATGATGTACAATGTATTTAACAAAACCTTAAATATTCCTTTGCTAATGAAATGAGGACTAAGAGTGCTTTAAGCCAGATTTGGAAGTAAATCCTCTAATCAGAAAATGAAAAAAACACAGAGTTTCTATTATTGCTATTATGATTGTTTCCAAAACATGAACTGAAAGGAAAAGGTGAAATTGAAACTATCTATTATGAAAACAAAACTGAAAGGAAATACTGAAATGAAATACTGAAAGTGAAATTACAACTACTGATTAGTCTATTGCAGAATCAAAACTTAATGAACAGTTGAAAATGGAATTACAACAAAACTAAATGAAAAACTATGACTAAAAATGAAATTGCAACTAGTCTACTATAACAGCTAAATGAAGTTCTTTGTCACTCTGCTACACAATTTTGGGAGAATAAACTCCTTGTGATAACATTTTGAGGAATTCAACACTTCATTGTTCTAAGAGAAACTAAAACTGAAAATGAAATTGCAACAAAATTAAATCAAAGATTAAGATTGAAAGTGAAATTGCAACTAATCTACTATGGAAACTAAATGAAGTGTTTTATCACTCTGCTACACAATTTTGGGATAACAACCTCCTTGCAATAAAATTTTGAGGAATTCCATACTTCATTGTTCTAAGAGAAAGTAAACATAAAAATGCAGAGAAAGACTCATTCGTAAATGAAATATTTCACCACTTAGTTTAAGATGAACCATCAACTAAAAGGGCTTTTAGAAACATTCACTTACAACGTGAGTTACTAAACTAACAATAAACTTCATTGATCAGTTTAATTCAAAATCTAAAGACTAATGAACAAAAAATGAAATGAATTACTCTACGCTATTGAACTCAACTTCAAGCTACTGATAAGAAACTAGAAAGTAGTGAAACAAAAGAACTATTCTGTGCTGAAATAAAACTTATTCTGAGTTAGTGAGAAGATGACAAAAATTGCATTATGAACAAAGTTAGAAAATGGCTATAAACATCATGGAAAAACATAGTGAATTTACAATTTAACTATTGAAAGACAAAAACAAAAATAAAATGTAACCTTAACCAGCATAGGGGCCCTCTGCAAAGGTCTCAGGTTATATGCACTTAATCAACACTCCAACAACGCTTTTAGGTATCCATGAAATACAATCTTTATATTAAAAATAGAGAATGAGTTCTTCAAACTATAAAGAGGAAATCTGAACTTAACACATGATCAAAATCGAACTTGTTCTACGTTCTTCATACAGATATTTATAGAGAAGTTATAAAACTATTTTAAAGAGAGAAATAAGCTATAGCAAAACACGTAGGTAGGCAAGTATGCAGAATTCTTGTCCTCGGTTGCTTGGAAACATAAATCTATGGTAATGGTTGTTGGATTTAGTTTACGCAGCTGGCAGATGAAGTCCATGGCCTCAGGAAACTGCTTCAGATCCCATCCCTGAGAAACATGTATAGAACAGAACCCTGTTTGCTTTAGCTTTCTATGTTTGACTTCCCTTTGACTGGAGTCTTCCTTGTCGATCTAGGTCAAATGAATAGGATACTATCCATGCCCTAATGTTTTCCAAGCTACCCATGTAGTCCTTTCCCCCTCTTGACACCTGGAACTTGCAAAAGTGTGGAAGTAGCTGCAGAACAGCTGATTAGTTGTAGAATGTGGCTGCATTCCATAGCTAAAAGACAAAAACTTATTCAAATAGAAAACATAAAAGTATAACATGTAAATCACTGAAATATACTCCTTGAGGCAATGTGTAATGGTTTTTTATGATAAGGATGCATTTTTCATGGAAAAAAAAGAAGGAAGGATGAGAAATGTTGTTAAGGGAAAGGCAGTTTTGGAGCTCAACATACCCCGATTGTAAGACTATTGCATGTCCCCATGCAATCAAAATTGTGAACTCCCTCTTCCTACTGCATTTTTTTGGAGACTTCAGCCAAAACATCCAATCTCTTCTTGCTTTTCTTTGCACCAACTTCCATCCTTGGCTTCCTCATGAGAAATCTGTACTTAAGGTTAATAAGTGCCGTGCTTAGCTTCTTATTCTTCCCTTTTAGTTTTCTGTTCTTCTTGTGCCATAAACCTAAGTGAAGCATAGTGTTATCATGGATAATATTATCCAGCTTGTTTTTTTATTTTAAGGCTTCATTTTCTCTTTGGATGTGCCTATTTAGAACTTCTAACTCATAGATTTCCTATTCAAGTGAGCTAGTTAATGTTTCTTGTGATGTGGCAGGCTGCTCAGGATTAGCTAAAGTCCCTGGGTCTACTGATGTACTCTTTTTCTCCAATGACTCTATGTAGTCATAAATTTGTTGTTGGATTGGATCAATGGCTGGAGAGGCTTTTCTTGGGCTGCTTTCAAAGTTTTGTGGAGGAGAGTTCTGTGGGTTTTTTCATATGGAATATTGTCATGGGACTGAGTTGGAGTTTCTTCCTCCAAATCTATGAACTAGGTCTCTTTTGATTTTACTTTCTTCAATTTTCCCTTGAGTCTAGAAGTTCTCCTCAAACTTTGGGAGCCTATGATTTCTTCCTCTATAACCTGTTTCCTTTTTCCTCTCTCCTTATCTTTCTTGAGCTGATCCCTAATTTTGATTAGTCTCTCAGAAAGTAGCTATTCATCCTCGTTAGATGATAAAGGTTCAAGAATATTCTCGTGGATTTCCTCAACATTTTCTTTCATTTTTTTTCTCTGATTTGTCTACTTTTTGATCTTTGTTAATGTTTCAAAGATTGGCTCTTCTTCATTGTTTTTCTGTGCTAAAGTTTCAGGGGTGTCTTGAATAGTGATGCTCGTCTTCCTTTTCCTACTTCTTTTTATAGGAATTCCTTCAGGAAATTCTGGAGAATCTTGGAAGAAGTTTCTTACCAAAAAGTCCTCCCATGTGTTCCCTACACTTCTTAACTGAAATTCAACTAAAACTTTTACTAGTCCATGGTGATATAGAGTGGTTTCTATTACTTCAATTTTCTTTTGAACATTAATGGCCAATCTTCTCAAACTATTCAACAAGAAAAATGGGAGATTGAGGGTTCCATCTTCTAGAAAATTCATTAACATTCATATGTGATATACATACATGGAACCAAACCTCCCTTCGCATGTAATAATTTTTTTTACAATTAGGAACATGCTACTCCATTTGCTTTTAAGTGCAGAGATTGGAATCCATTTCCTAAAACTCAAGTGTCCATACTTGGATTTTTGAGAATGACCTTCCAGGATTCATCATGAAACTCTTCATTCTTGAACCAACTTTCTCCTAGCCTTGGTAGCTTGGTTGCTTAAGCTATAAAGGACTCGGTAATTACAAATTTGATGTCACCTATTTCCACGTCCATTCCATCAAATGATCTGGCAAAGGGTTTGGTGATTTCTTTTTGGTAACTGTCTAATTTTTCAATGGAACTCAACCAACCAGACTTCTGTAACATTCCTTTTAGCTGAGGATAACCCTCCATGTACTTCGCCCCTATGGGTTCAGTTCTAACGATGCGTCCCATAACCTCTATTCTCTAATACTCTTCAAAATTCCCTTCACTGTCTGAGAAATGAGTGAAAATATGACAAGATGATAAACGAAAAATGGAGATGGAAGAAATGTTGGAGAGGAAAAAATTATTGGTGGAATATGGTAATGGAGTGAAGTGAAACTTTGAAAAAGTAAAACAGAATGAAAATGAGATAAAACAATGAATTTTGCAGAATGCAAAGTGAGTCACCAATTTTTTTTTTCAGCAAAGGAAATGGAAAATATAGGGTGTTAGAAGCTTCTGATTTTCACCCTGTATTTTCTGTATAAGCATGCCAATCAATGATTAGTTTTCAACCCTATACAATCTTATTTTATTTTAGATATAAAAAACAAAGACTAAGGTGGTGGAGAAGAAAGATTCTTCTTCACCAACTTCATTTCAGAATTGTTCTAAAAGATCTTGATGAAATCCTCCTTTGAGATTGATTTTTGATCAATTTTCAATCTATGACCATTCACAAGGAGAGGAGTTTGACTTTCATCTATTGTTATGATCCTTACTGCTTCATTACTGAAAACTTTTTCAATCTCATATGGCCCAAGCCAATGAGTTTGAAACTTCCCTTGAAAATATTTGAATCAAATAACAGTGCCCAATCTCCCTCTTGAACCTTCTTGTCCTTGATGTATTTGACATGCCATTTAGCCCTCCGTTGCTGAACTAAACCTGTTCTTTGAACTGCCTCATGTCTGATTTCCTCAAGTTCATCCAATTTCTCCATTCTATCCTTTTGAGCTTCTGATAAATACATTCCCAACAGGACTTCCATCTTAAAAGTTTTAATTTGGAATTCTACAGGGAAAAGGACTTGCTCCCATAAACAAGTTCATAGGGTGTATTTCCTATTGTATTCCTCCATGTAGTTCTATAGGCCCATAAGGCTTTAGGAAGCCTTTCTGCCCAATCTCTTCTATGTAGATGCACAACCTTGGTGAGGATTCCTTCAATCACTTTATTTGTAGACTCCACTTCACCATTTGCTTGTGGATGATAGGGAGTGGATTTCCTATGCTTGATTTTTTACTCCTCCATAACCCTCTCCATCATGTTGGATGCGAATTGAGATCCCTAATCTATCACAATTTCTCTTGGAACAACAAAGCGAGTAAAAATATCCTCAAAAATAAAACTAACTACAATTTTTTCGTTAGCAAGAAGTAATGCTTTGGCTTCTACCCATTTGGTGACATAATCAGTGCATACCAATATATACGTTTTCTGCTTGGATGGAGGATTAATAGGTCCAATAAAGTCTAAAGCCCATTTTTCAAAGGGTTAAATAAGTACCTGATGTTTTAATAGAATTTCATTTGAGGCAAGATGGTTTCCCTACTCTTTGGCAGTTGTCGCACCTTCTAACATATTATTTAGCATCTTTGAAGATGGATGGCAAATAATATCCTAAAGAAAGGATTTTATTGGCTATCCTCTTGTCAGCAAAGTGTCCACCACATGGCTCATCATGACATGCTTTGAGAATATCAGGCATCTCATCTTCCCTGACACATCTTCTGATTATAAGATCCAGCCCTATTTTATACAATTCATTAGTGATCCATGAATATCTTGCACTATCTTGAATAATATTTATTTTCTCTCTAGGAAATAAATGTGAAGGTAATTTCTCTGTAACCAAGTAATTAGCAACATCTGCACACCAAGGAGTTTGAGTAGTTATTGCAAAGAGATATTCATCAGGAAGCTTATCTTCAACCGGAGAGTCATCTTTGATATTTTGAATCCTTGATAAGAAATGAACAACTGTGTTTTTCTTCTGGGTGTATCTAGCATAGTAATGTTGAATTCTTACAAAATTAAAAGCTATCTTGTAACTCTGCCATTAGTAATAGGTTTATTCATCAAATATCTAATTGCAAAGTGATCTATATGAACAAAGGTTTCATAGCCTGTTATATAGTGTCTGAAATTGTAATTGCATGAACAACAACTAAGAATTCTTTTTCAGTCACAGTATAATTCAACTCAGTGGGAGTCAAATTTTTACTTGTATAGTAAATGGCATAAGGACTCAAATCTTTTTGTCCCAATACAACTCTCAGAGTTGTATCTAAACCATATGTAGAAATATTGAAAGGAAGTTTCCAATTTGGTCCTCTTAAGATAGGTTCTTTAGATATTTTTGTTTCCAAGGTTTCAAATGCTAGTTGGAAATCAGGATTCCACTTGAATTAACAATATGTTGTAAGCAATTTGAAGAGTGGAGATGCTATTTTAGTGAAGTTTTCTATAAATATTCTATAGTATCCTATAAATCCTAGAAAAATTCTAACATCCCTTTTACAATTTGGAATTGATAACTTAGAGATGACTTCAACTTAGATTTGTCAACTTTAATCCCATCTCGTGAATGATGTCCTAAAACAATACCTTCTGTAAACATCATAAAGCAATTTTCATGGCTTAGTGAAAGGTTCGTTTCTTTACATCTTTTAAGGACTTTTTTCAAATTTTCCAAAGCTTCTTCAAATGTGTCACCATAGACTATAAAATCATCCATATATACCTCTACACAATCATGTATTAGATCAGAAAAAATTCCTAGTACTTCTCTTTGGACTGTTGTTGGTGCATTAGATAACCCAAAAGGAAATACTCGATAGGCAAAATTTCCCCATGGACAAGTAAATGTGGTTCTATCATGATCCTCAGGCGCTACTTGAATTTGTTTATAACCATTAAAACCATCCAAGAATGAGAAATACTTCTTACCCACTAATGTATCTAATACCTGATCTATAGAGGGAAAGGGAAAGTGATCTTTCAAGGTTGCTTTATGCAATTCTCGGTAATCAATGCAAAACCTCCATTTACCATTCTTTTTGGACACAATTAGCAAAGGAGGAACCCATTGGCTATCTGAAATTGGGTAAATGAAGTTTACATTGAGTAATTTTTGGAGCTCTTCTTTCACATTTCCCTAAGATTTGGATTCATTCTTCTTTGAGGTTGCCTGATTGGTCTACTATTTTCCTCAATATAGATATGATGGATACAAGTCTTAGGATCAATACCTTTCATTTCGGTATACTCCCATGAAAATGCAGTAGAATGTTTCTGTAATATTTTGGTTAGATTTTCTTGTTGTAGTTTCTCCAAGTTTTTGTTTATGTTCAATGTCCTACCTGGAAATATTTCAATTATAGAGATACTAAACTCCTCCATAGAATAGAGAGACATCTGCCTAGATGACAAGTATTCAACATTAGATTTTTCTTGGAATTGTGCATGATCATATTCTAAAGATGTTTCAAAATTTTCCAATGTGTTCAAAAATTTGACTATCTTCACCAATTTTTGACATAGTAAAGGGAAGTTGAATATCATCTTCTTCATCGATCCATTCCTTGTCATCTATTTCTATGATTGCTTTTGCTGGAGGATACAAAGTAAATTTATTTGTTGAATTACCATCATAAATATACATGTCACTATATCTACAACTAATAAAAGCATCATCTATGGCTAGCCAAGATCTTACTAATATGAGTCGGTGTCCTCCTAAATTATTCTTGGGAGTTAAAATCATGAAATCAACAAGATATTCCCAAGAATCTAAGGATACTAAAATGTCTTCTAGCACACCATCTGGTTTGATTATTGATCTATCTGCAAGTTGTAGCAAGGTAGGTGTGTAAAGAATATTAGGAAGTTTAAGTTGCTCCATAGTTTGTCTACTCATAATGTTTATTGTTGCCCCTAAGACAATCAATGTATTTGGAATTTCAATTCCATTTATATGTGTCTTGACAATTGGACTTCCTAGATCCACATATCTCTGCAAGGAAATCTTTCCCATCATGATGTCCACTACATTTCCTAACAGGGGAATTCATTTTGTTTCTCTTGGTTTTCTTCTTGGTCTTTTGATGCTCAACTCCTTTATTGTCTTGGCTAGAATTGGAATTTCTCTAATGGCTTGTAACAAAGGAATTTTGATACAAACATTTTTGAATTCATCTAGAAAATGATAATTGGGCAACAAGATTTGTTTTTCTACCCCTTTATCAATTTGTAATCTCTCAGGAAAAGGAGGTGTAGAAGTAGATATTAGTTTCTCAATGATAGGAGGTGTGTTTATTGATTCTTTCTGTTTTTCTTTTTCAATATTTTGGTTTTGGAGGGATGTCCCCTCAAAACTTTTATTGAATTTTAGAGAGCCTTTGTTAGAGTTATCTTGTTCTTGAATGACTATATAAGGTTTTTCCTTTTATAATATCCTACCAGATCTAAACTGAACATCATTAAGATCTGGAGGAGTAATCACGTAAGTTGGAGATTTTTGTCCTTCTACCATGTAAGCATTCTGAGGGTTTTATTATTGGGGTTTGGCAATGGTTGGGCAGGTAGCTGATTTGGTTTTTGTTGAAATGGAAGTAAGAGTTGAGGATTTTGACTTTGTTGTGGAGGCTGTTGTGAAAATGTTAATGAAAGTTGAGGGTTTTGATTTGGAAGTTGTGGTTGCTGATTTTGCTACTGATTTTGTGGGGGAAGATAGTTCTGATATGATGGAGGATATTGATAATATTGAGCAAATCTCCCATAAGGATTTTGCACCCCTTGTGACCACGGTTTAGATTGATACTGAGATTGAGGTTGAGGCCAAGGTTTCTGCCAAGAATTCCTGTTTGGTGGGGGCTGAAGATACATTGGATTGTTAAATCCTTGATTTTGGGGCCCGTGCCAAGGTATTCTTGCAACAAAACAAAGAGGTTCTGCAGGATTTGGGACTGTTTCCTCTTGAAAGAGAGCCTTAAGACCTAGGATTGAGGAACAACCCTTGGTCTCATGACTTTCTGAACAAATCATACAAGTTTCTAAAATTTTTGCATCTAAAGGGAATTCCTTTAGACCATGTTTCTTTCTGCATTTTTGACAAAAGATGGCTAAAGCATCAGCCTCTGTTTTATGCTTGTTTTGAATTTTAATGGTGTCTAGTTTCTCACTAAGGCTCCCTAAAATGTCAGTTTTAAACTTTTCAAGCATATTGCCAATTTCTACCCTACTTACAGATCCGTTTGCATATTTGTTTTCTCTAACAAGAGAAGGATCTCTTGGCACTTTCCTGGTTTTAGATTTCCCTCTTGAGATATGAACACATAATTCTGCTATGTCACTCAATGGGAGTTGAGAGATATCTCCCTTCCCCACCATGTTAAGGATATCTATCCATTCATCTCTAATGGCTTTTAACAAAAGAGCTTCCAAAGTTTCTTCATCAAAATTGTTCATTTTTGCTCTTTTCAGCTTATAGTTGAATCTCTCAAGCAAATCCTCTAGGTTTTTACCTTCTTTATGCACCATTTTGAACACCTCATCTTGATGATTGGTAGGCATACAATAATCCAAGTATCTATCCAAAAATGCATGTTTCATGTCATTCCAAGTTCTAATGGATTGAGTGACTAAACCCATAAACCATTTCAAAGAAGCCCCTTTTAGTGTTGAAGGGAACAATTTGAGTTTTTGACAGTCTTCTAAATAGTCATAAGTTCTGCACAAGACTTCAAACTCAAACAAAAATGTTTCAGGGTCCTCACTTCTTAACCCATAAAAGTTTGGGAGGATAGATGGTCAAATTTTTTTCATTGTGGTATGTGTTTCCTCATCCACTATAGGGAATCCAAATGAGTTATCTACTTCCCTATTTTCTCTGCCTCCTCCATTATTACCTCTACCTCCTCCATTATTTCCTCTATCTCTCCCTCTACCCCCTCCTCCAAACAGTGAGAATTCTCCATCTTGTTCTTCTTCCGCCATTATAGTTTCGTCAGAGTCAGTATAGGGCTCAACCTACAAGGTTATTCCCTCTTCCTCTGGTTCTTCTATTAATGGACTATGAGAGGGAGTTCCTACTTTTTCTTCCTCACAAGGTATTCCTAGTTCTTCAACTACAATAGGCTCCCCTGTGGAGGTGAAAAAGGTCTTCTCTCCTAGGACTATCTTGTTGGATGATGTGGGAGAATCTTCTTATTGAGTTTCTGCCCCTTGAATTCCAGGAATCCTATGGCTAGGAGTATGAGTCTAGGATGGAGGTGTTTCCTTTATAACTCTTGGTGGGGTAGGTGGGGTTGTCGGAATTGAAGTTCTACCCCTTGCTATAAATCTAACCCTAAAATCTCTTTCCCTATGCATGTCATTGTTTTGTTTTGTTGTTTTTTTTTTATGAATGTAAGAGATAATGCTACATAGTTACACTTCCTCGGCAACGATGCCAAAAAGTTTGGTCAATTTAGTGTCTTAAATTTCTCTACATAAATTATCAATCCAGGTATCGTGAACTGATGAAGTGTAGTGCACTATATGTGCTAGATGGTCCTTCCTACTTCAGTGTTTTTGAGTTTTAAGTTGTTTTGGGTTTTTTAATCCTTTAATCCCTAATGATGTACAATGTATTTAACAAAATCTTAAATCTACCTTTTCTAATGAAATGAGGACTAAGAGTGCTTTAGACTAGATTTGGAAGTAAAGACTTTAATCAAGAAAAGAAAAAAACACAGAATTTCTATTCTTGCTATTATGATTGTTTCCAAAACATGAACTAAAAAGAAAAAGTGAAATTGCAACTGTCTATTATGAAAATAGAACTGAAATGAAATACTGAAAGCGAATTTACAACTACTGATTAGTCTATTGTAGAACCAAAACTTAATGAACAACTGAAAATGGAATTACAACAAAACTAAATGAAGAACTATGACTAAAAATGAAATTGCAACTAGTCTACTATAACATCTAAATGAAGTGCTTTATCACTCTACTACACAATTTTGGGAGAACAACCCCCTTGTAATAACATTTTGAGGAATTCAATACTTCATTGCTCTAAGAGAAACTAAACCTAAAAACGAAATTCCAACAAAATTAGATGAAAGACTAAGACTGAAAGTGAAATTGCAACTAATCTACTATGGAAACTAAATGAAGTGTTTTATCACTTTGCTACACAATTTTAGGAGAACAACCTCCTTGTGATAACATTTTGAGGAATTCCATACTTCATTGTTGTAAGAGAAAGTAAACATAAAAATGCAAAGAAAGACTCATTCATAAATGAAATATTTCACCACTTTGTTTTAAGATGAACCATCAACTGAAAGGGATTTTAGAAACATTCACTTACAACATGAGTTACTAAACTAACAATAAAATGGCATTGATCAGTTTAATTCAAAATCTAAAGACTAATGAACAACAAATGAAATGAATTATTCTATGCTACTGAACTCAACTTCAAGCTACTGATAAGAAACAAGAAAGTAGTGAAACAAAAAAACTATTCTGTGCTGAAATAAAACTTATTATGAGTTAGTGAGAAGATGACAAAAACTCCATTATGAACAAAGTTAGAAAATGGTTATAAACATCATGGAAAAACAAAGTGAATTTACAATTTAACTATTGAAAGACAAAAAATAAAATAAAATGTAACCTTAACCAACCCAGGGGTCCTCTACAAAGGTCTTAGGTTATATGCACTTAATCAACACTCCAACAACACTTTCAAGTATCCATGAAACACAGTCTTTATATTGAAAACAGAGAATGAGTTCTTCAAACTACAGAGTGGAAATATGAACTTAACACATGATAAAAATCGAACTTGTTCTGTGTTCTTCATATAGGTATTTGTAGAGAACATATAAAACTCTTTTAAAGAGAGAAATAAGCTACAAAAAAACACGTAGGTAGGCAAGTATGTGAAATTCTTGTCCTCGGTTGCTTGGAAACATAAATCTATGGTAATGGTTGTTTGATTTAGTTTGCGTAGGTGGAAGATGAATTCCGTGGCCTCAAGAAACTGCTTCGGATCCTGTTGGTACCATTCTAAGACCCTTTTTCCCTCCCAAAACATGACCATTTCCTACCTTTTTCTCATCATCCATTCCTCAAATGCCTTGGAAATTAATTAATTTAATAGTTTATAGTTGTTGACATGCATATTAATTGATTTAGGGGTTTGTGTTGACAAATTAGGATTTTAGGCCTAAATCACTACAGGAAGTCTTAACAACCTGTAAATGGTTTATTATGTGACATGTGGCATGGCAGCTAGGTAGGAGCATAAGGCATGGACGAAAAGAGGAATGTCCAAACATGGACAAGCACCTATTCCGCATTAGAAACATTCCTCCTATCTGCACGGTCAACGCTTAGTCAACCCTAGCATGTCGGCACAAAAGGCAGCAACAGCATTCAGTTTTTGTCCATTCGATTTTAAGTTGTTTCCTATTTTGATTTTTGATTTTATGCATAAGACAATTAGGAATATCTCTGTGTTTTGATTTACCAAAAACAGCAACAGCTGCTATGGATAAGCATCCATTTTTCAAGGGATGTAACAATGTAATTAAAAGACAAGGCCGAGACCTATGATCGTTTACATACACATACTATCGTTTGCTATTACAGTTACGTTTGACATTGTCACTGCTGAACAGAACCTTTGGTTTTCAATCTAATGTTACATACCTTGTTTTAATATTGTGATCGTGGTGTAATCATCGGTGTGCCAGAGACGCGGACGGGCCCTGCGTATGTGGTAGACCGATATATATTTTCGTTTATGTTTTTATTTCGTTTATATTTGCATCATATTCACATTGTAGCTTTGATTCCATTTACAGTCAATTCAATTGAATGAAACTTGAATGCGAATGATATATATATTTAGAGATTTGATTGCAGTGATGAATGCGTTAATTAGATGTTTGTACATGTGTTGAATAACCCTCTCTTGGATTACGAATTGCATCCCGTAAAGGATTTGATCTCAGAGTTGTGTATGAAACACTGATATGGATAATGGTTGTGAATTTTCCTTTACATGCTTTCTTTAAATATTCATGATTGCTGAATGATATTGAACAAGGGTTGCATGTTGATGTCTCTGTAAGGGGACTGAGCCTTTCAATATAGTCATATATAGCATGATAGGAATTGCATTTTAGTTGTTAATAGCACATGATTTAACGCTTAGTTAGTTTAACAATAGACTAGGAGTCATAGATTTAGAGTAGATCCTTTATGCTTATATATTTTAGGCACACGCCTCTAAGTAAACGCACCCTGGGTTGACAATTAATTTAGACCGATCTAGCCCCCCTAGATAGGACACTACAATCTCTATAACAGTATTGAAGGATAGAGGCTATGGTGTTATTTTTAGTAAAGGGAAATCCTTTCTAAGACACATAGCTATTGGGCAAGTGAAGAAAATCAAGGTTCGAGTGAAGAACCTAACAAACTTGAGGTGGGAGATTGCATTGAATTGAAAAATAAGGATGAAAAAGTGTAGAGTTGAGATGTTGGAGAACTCTAATACATGAGATTGGGTCATCTACACCGTGGTGCCTTCAAAATCATGCAGCAAATTACCACTGTTCTACCTAAAGGCTCCCTTGACCAGTAGGATATCTACAAGGGTTTCACATTAGGGGAATATGTCAAATCCACTTTTCATGACAGAGATATCAGAGTAGATGCAATATTTGAGTGAGTCCACTCTGATGTTTGTGGACCCTTTTGTACAACCTCCACAACAAAGCATAAGTACTATGCTATTTTTATTGATGATTTCTCTAGAAAATGTTGGATCTTGTTCATGTAGAAGAAGGATGAATTTTTTTATAAATTTGTTGAATTCAAGGCATTGGTTGAGAAGGAGACTAGGAAGAAGGTGAGGCTCTTAGGAGCGACAATGAAAGTGATTTTGTTTCGCATGCCTTCAAATATTTTTGTGTCAAAGAAGGTATTCGAAGAGAACTGGTAGCACCCCATAACCGACAACAAAATGGGGTTGCTGAGAGGATGAACATGATCATAGTGGGAGAAGAAAGAGCCATGTTCCGTGATTAGGGGTTGTTATTGCATCTATGGGCAGAAGCATGCATCGCAACAGTCTACTTACAAAACCAGAGTCCTCATAGAATACTTGGCATGATCACACTAGAGGAAGCTTTCTTTCGTAGAAAGCCTGATGTGTCTCATTTCAGAATTTTTGGAGCTTTATTTTATTGTCATGTCTCTAAGGATTTGAGGAAGAAACTTGAGCCTACATCATAGTTGGGAGTTTATGTAAGATACACTAAAAATCCACACAATTACTGGGTGTATTTACCTTCACTGAGGATGACAGTTGTGATAAGAGATGTCAAGTTCCACGAGGAGAAGGCTATGAGATGCTCTCTAGAATGAGAGTCGAGTATCTCACTAGAGCAAGAGCTTATAGCTCCAAATAAGGAGCCTTAGGATGAGGTTTAGGAGGTTTTGGAGCAGCCACATGTAGTGGATCAGAAAAAATGTAGAGTAGAGGCACCCACTCAATCAAAATCTTCTAGAGAGGGGAGAAAGAGAACCAGAGAAGATAATAGATTGTTGTACAATGGTACGGAGAATGTGGGAGCCCCTATATCATAGTGCAAGCAGAGGAAGTCACCTGATAAGTACAATTTTTACATGGCTCTCATGATAGAGCTCATTGAGACAAAGCCTTCTTCATATGAGGAAGTAGTTTCTTGACCTATTTGGGTTGATGTCATGGTGGAAGAATACATATCCATCATGAAGAAAAAAGTATGGGAGGTGGTGTCGAGACCAGAAGGGAAATCAATGGTTGTTTCCAGATGGATCTACAAAGTGAAGCATGCAGTTGATGGGAGCATCGAGAAGTACAAGGACATATTTGCGGCAAAATGATTCTCTTAGGTAGATGGAGTGGACTATGAGGAAATGTTTTCACTAGTTGCAAGATATTCCTCAATCAAATCAATTCTAGTATTGGTTGCGCAGATGGGGTGGAAAATCCACCAAATGGATGTTAAGACTACCTTTCTTAATGGTGTTGTTGAGGAGGAAATTTACATAGAGTAGTCAGAAGGATTTGAGACACATGATTGGGAGTCACACTTGGATAGGAAATTAGCTCAATGGATTGGGCTTCACCAAAAGTGAAGCGGATGTGAACCTCTATCATGCTTTTGTAGATGGTAAGTTTCTTATTCTTGTTTTATATGTTGATGATTTAATATTGACAGATGATGAGAATTTGGTCCACTCTTGCAAAGAGGACCTTGCAAGGGAATTTGAGATTAAATATATGGGCTTGATGCATTACTTCCTCGAGTTGGAAGTATGGAAAGGTGATATTGAATTGTTTGTGTCATGGGAAGTATGCCTCTAAAATAATTCAGAGATTTCACATGGAGAATTGTAAGCCCATGGACACACCTCTAGCTAAAAACTAGAGGAAAGAGAATGCCACTTCAGGTGAAAGAGGTTGATGCTACCATTTGCAGGAAGCTTGCAGGGTCTTTGATGTATCATGTGAACACAAGACCCAACATGTGTTATGCAGTAAACCATCTTAGTTAAGTTATGGTGAGGCCTACCAAGCTATATTGAAGGAAACAAAGCAGGTGTTATAGTACCTTAGAGGCACTACCGAGTATGGATTATGGTACAAAAGGGCAGAAGGAGTGAAGCTCCAAGGCTTTACCGATGCAGATT
Organism: Pinus taeda; assembly: GCA_000404065.3. NCBI lineage: Eukaryota > Viridiplantae > Streptophyta > Pinopsida > Pinales > Pinaceae > Pinus > Pinus taeda. Next base: position 62,178 of record APFE031003216.1, on the reverse strand, counting down.
GGGCAGGGCTTCCATCAAACAGGAAAAGTACTTCAGGTGCTATCTTCAGTGTTGGATCCATATTTATTTCTTGGTATAGCAGGAAGTAGAGGCATGTGGCACTCAACTCAGCTGAGGATGAATACATGGCTACAAGTCAAGCAGTAAGTGAGTCCATACAGATGAGGAAAATGCTTTTGGGTCTTTTCAATCAGGAGATGGAGACAACGGTGATATATTGTGATAATTAGAGTTGAATTAAGTTATCTCCTAATCCAATATTTCATGACAGTTCCAAGCACATTGACATCTCGTATCATCATTTGTGGGACTATGTGAATAGGAGAATTATGTTGTTACAATACATTCCAACTAAGGAGCAAGATGCTGACATCTTGGAAAAGATATCTTCAAGAGGTAAATTTGAATTCCACAGGTGCAGGATAGGGGTGGTGAAAAATCCCTTTCTTCCTAACAGGGGGTGTTAAAAATGTATCAATAAAGGCTCAATTTGACTTTAGCCTTAGTCAAATTGATTAAAATCGAATTTCCACATCAACATGACAACTTGGAGGTAGTTAACTAGTGTGACATGGCTCTTGTCACTTGGTTAGCTCAGTAAATTCAAGTTAGAGGGCTTGGAGTTCATTTATGCATGCATGATTGCTAAATTTTAGCAATCTAGTTTAGTTATTTTTAGTTGTATTCAGTTAATTGACATCTAACTATTGATAGAGTTAGTTGAAGGTCAGTTGTGTAGTGGGAAATTAGTCTAACTTAGATATTTGTCAGTTAACTGATCAATCAACCAAAATATCTAATGCATGCAAATAATTTGAATTCCTCAACTGAAGTGTAGATGACATGACAGTGTAACATCAGTTTTTGACTAGTTTTGAGTGTACAGGCTTTGCATGAGTCAGGAGATCAATGATTAGGAATTGTGCAAGTAAATAGGAGGAAATTCCTATCTTATAGGGGCTAATTTCCTCAGGAATTGTGCAAGGAAATAATAGGCTGGAGGAGCAAATGATTGGCTTATTTTTGGTCAAATGTGTCATTCAGCAGAGGGAACAGTTATTCTTTTGCAGGTTGTGCTCAGAGATGGAGAAAGAAGTTGTAGTAGTTTCTCTATTCAACGGATTAATGCAAAGACACTTGAGGGGTTTTTCCCCAGTTGGGTTCCCCTAGAAATCATTGTGTACTTGTGTTTTTTCTTGTTGCATGTCTATCCATGTTATTCTAAATTATGATTTCCATTCCACATATCAGTGGAGTAGAATTGTATCTCTTGTTTTTCATTTTGAAATCTTGAGCAATTGCAATTTCTATCAAATTTCTACACTTTCTCATGCAAATTGAGGAAGGTATGAAAATCCAAAAAAGTTTGAATGAACATATCAAAGAGAAAAATCAAGCATGTGAAAGGCTTGAAGGATAAATTATTTCTCTGAGAAAAGAGCTTCACAAGGCTAAAACCCAGCTGATTTTTAATGAAAAAATTGGCAAAGGTACTGATTGTTTGAATGAAATTATTGAATCATAGAGACTCTCACATGACAGGGCAAGCTAAGAATTTGAAGTCGAGTCAATCTTGGAACCTGAGATTAAGGGTAAGAAATTTATTATTTTTTTCAAGGTGTGAAAACTTCATACAACGCGACGAACTCAACAAACCCAATGCAATAGCAGAGAAAAAGGAAGCATGCGGTCCAATTTACAGCTACAGGAAGATCAAATTTGACTTGGCAAGGTAAAAATAATGTTGCAAATCCAAATCAAAATACACGAGCTCGAATCACAAAGCAAGTTGATATATCTTAGAGAATTCAATAGCCAAACTATAGGAATCAATTTTTTACTAGGCACAAGGGTATTTTTCCTAGATATTGCTTTACTTACACTACATATGGGCATAATGCTACAAATTGCAGGGTGAATTTTTCATTCAAGAAGACTAGGCCATAAGGAAGAATTTATCATCCTAAAAAATAGTTTGTGGAGCAAAGGAAAAATAGTCCCAAATTTAGCAATTTGTTTTCCCCATTAAATAATATGATTCAATGCTATGTCTGTCAAAAAATTTTCCATAGAGTAGTTGTTTGCAGACTTAGAAAAAAGAAAGGCAACTCCTAAAATTAAGCAATCAAACCAACAAACCAAGATATGGAAGAAAAACCAAAATGAAGAAAATTGTGCTTTAGTGTTACTTACTTAGAATGAAGGTACTGATTGTTTGAATGAAATTATTGAATCATAGAGACTCTCACATGACAGGACAAGCTAAGAATTTGAAGTCGAGTCAATCTTGGAACCTGAGGTTAAGGGTAAGAAATTTATTATTTTTTTCAAGGTGTGAAAACTTCATACAACACGACGAACTCAACAAACCCAATGCAATAGCAGAGAAAAAGGAAGCATGCGGTCCAATTTACAGCTACAGGAAGATCAAATTTGACTCGGCAAGGTAAAAATAATGTTGCAAATCCAAATCAAAATACATGAGCTCGAATCACAAAGCAAGTTGATATATCTTAGAGAATTCAATAGCCAAACTATAGGAATCAATTTTTTACCAGGCACAAGGGTATTTTTCCTGGATATTGCTTTACTTACACTACGTATGGGCATAATGCTACAAATTGCAGGGTGAGTTTTTCATTCAAGAAGACTAGGCCACAAGGAAGAATTTATCATCCTAAAAAATAGTTTGTGGAGCAAAGGAAAAATAGTCCCAAATTTAGCAATTTGTTTTCCCCATTAAATAATATGATTCAATGCTATGTCTATCAAAAATTTTTCCATAGAGTAGTTGTTTGCGGACTTAGAAAAAAAAAAGGCAACTCCTAAAATTAAGCAATCAAACCAACAAACCAAGATATGGAAGAAAAACCAAAATGAAGAAAATTGTGATTTACTGTTACTTACTTAGAATGAAGGGAGTCAGTGGTATGTGGACAGTGGTTATTCTAAGCATGTGTTAGGAGATAAAAGAAAAAAAAAATTCATGGAAACTGGTCAACAAAGGTAATACAACCTTTGGAAATAATGCACCAAGAAATATGATGGGCTAAGGAATTGTCATCCTGGTAAATGGCAATGTTAAGGCTAAGGATGTTTTGTTTGTTGATGACCTGAAGCATAACTAACTCGGTGTTTCCCAAATGTGTGACCAAGGCTATGATGTATTATTTATATCTAGGAATTTCTAAAGCAAGTTTGCAGGCACAGGTGAGGTAGTATCTGAAGTTTTTAATATAGAAAATAATGTCTATGTTCTCAAAGAAAAGTTAGAGAAATGTTGTCTAATTAAGATTGATGAGAGTTAATTATGGCACTGAAGACTAGGACATCTCAATTTTGATCAAATTTTCAAGTTGGGTAAGAAGAATGTTGCCAGATATTTTCCAAAGCTATCTAAGCCATAGAATGCCATTTGAAAATCTTATCAGATTGGAAAACAAGTACGAGTTCCATTCAAATCCATGGAGAATTTAGCAACCAAACCATTGTAGCTGATACATATGTACTTGTGTGGTCCTTCAAGAACTTATTCACCCTAAGGTAAACTATACTTCATGCTTACTATTGATGATTTTAGCATAATGATATGGGTAGAATTTTTAAGAGAAAAATTAGAGGCCTTTGAAAAGTTCAAAAACTTTAAGGCCATAGCTAAGAATCAGACAGATTGTAAAATCAAATGCATAAGGTTTGAAAATCATGGTGAGTTTACCTCCAAGAAGTTTTATGATTTTTTCAAAGAGAAGGGTATTAAAAGATATTGACCATAGCAGAGACTGCACAACAGAATGGTGTAGCAAAGAGAGCCAATAGATTTTCCCAACAAATGGTTATAACCATGATGGGAGAAAGAAGTATACCACAAATATTTTTGGTTGAAGAAATAGGCACAAGAAGGGGTAATTTTGAAAAAAATGCACTTCAAACCAAACTAATAAAACCCCATATGAGCTATGGCATGGAATATCGACTAAAGTCAAGCATTTCAAAGTGTTTGGGAAGAAATGTGATATCAAGAATAATGACGAAAAACTTGGTAAGTTCGATGCAAGAGTTGATGAAGGTATTTTTTCTTGGGTACTCTCAAAATAGCAAAGGTTATAGACGTTATAACCATAATACTAGAAAAAAATTGATTGCATTGATGTTAAATTTGATGAGCACATTAATTTTGAAAACAAACTACCAGTAAACATCAGTACCAATGACCAATTCAACCATGATGAGGACAATGATGAACCTGCTAGAGATGAATACATTGAAGAACCCTTCAATCCACAATTAAAATATCCTATAAGGTATTTGAAAAAACACCACCCAGTTGATCGAATTGTGGATGACTTGCATGTAAGTATTTAGGCAAGAAGAAGGTTAATAAATCCCCCTACCCAAGTACATGTAGCTTTGTTGTCCATGATAGAACCAAAGATTTTTTTATCATGCCATCAAAGTTGACAATTGGATAAAGGCCATGAACAAAGAGCTTGATTAGATTGAGAAAAATCAGACATGGGTGTTGGTTCCAAGACTAGCAGATAAGAATATTATTGGCACAAACTTGGGTCTTCAGGAAAAAAATTGAATGAAAATGGTGAAGTGGTAAGGAAAAATCCAAGGTTATTTTGCAAAGATTATGCACAAATTGAAGATTTGGAATTTGATGAGACCTTTTCTGTTTTTGCACGATTAGAAGAAATTCATATGTTCTTGGTTTTTTATAGTTTTGAGAAATTTAAAATATATCAGATGGATGTCAAATCTACCTTTTTAAATGGTAAGTTACGAGAAGAAGTCTATATTGAATAGCTTGGTGGTTTTCAATTGATAGATAAACTTGATTATGTTTGCAGTCTCAAAAAGGCATTGGTTGGTCTTAAGAAACCCTAAGGGTGTGGTACTCTAAGTTAGATAGTTATTTGCTTAATTGTGGTTTTAAAAGAGGCACAACTGACAAACAACCTATATGTGAAATCTAATGATGGAAAATTATTAGTAGTTGTTGTCTATGTTGATGATATAATATTTGGAAGTAATGTAGATGATATAACTTGTCAGTTTGTAGTTGATATGAAGGATGAGTTTGAAACATCAATGCTTGGTGAACTCTCTTATTTCCTTGGCTTGCAAATCTCTCAAATGACAAAAGGTATTTTTATTTCACAGGGAAATTTCTCAAGGAAGTGGTAAAGAAATTCCTCATGGAGGAATGTTCTTTACTAAGCACTCCAGTGGTCACTGGATGCAAACTTAGCAAGGCTAATGAGTCACCAAAGGTGGATCAGACTTTATATATATCTTTATTGGTAGCATTTTATACTTGACAACATCTAGACCAGAAATTGTGTAGGTAGTTTACATTGTTAGAAGATTTCAAGTAGCTCCTAGCAGCGAAGAGGTTTCAGATATCTGAGAGCCACAATGGACTAGGGTCATTGGTACCCCAATTGGACTATGGTCTATGGAATTTTCACTAACAACTTTTTTCGATGTAGATTGGGTAGGTGATGTAGATGACTAAAAAGGAACTAGTGGTGATGCTTTCTTTCTTGGTGAATGCCTTGTCTCTTGGTTGAGCAAGAAGCAAGCGTTAATTTCTCTTTCTATTGTTGAAGCAAAATATTTAACAGTAGCCTTTGTTGCACTCATCTATTATGGATGAAGCATACTTTACAAGATGTGCAATTGATAGATGAATCACTGATACCAATCATCTAATGATAACACAAGTGCAGTCAGTATGTTTTCCACTCTAAGAAAAAGCATATTCCAATAAAATATTTTTTCCTTCGAGAGAAAGTTATAAATCACATTGTAAAATTGGAATATGTACCTACAAAAGAACATGTAGTTGATATCTTCACCAAACCTCTCCCAAGAGATAATTTTGAGTACTTAAGGAACTTATTGGGATTCGTCCCTCTTACCTCCCTCCACTAATTCTCCTCCAAGGGGAGGAAAGGTAGTTATCTAGATCGGTCTAGCACTCAGCATATCCAAAGGGAGCTTTCAGGTCCACAAGAATGTTGTAAGATAAAGGGAGATCAGTTTTAGGGGGAGCTCTTTTTCCATTGATGTCAAAGGGGGAGAGAAAGTACAAAACATTGCATTAGTTTATAAGAAGAAAGAATGACCAAACATTGAGCAAAACTTTATGTCTTATGTATGACAAGTGAATACAAATTTTCAAAAGCACATGAGGAGATAAATGTTGAAATTTGGGGCAACTTCAAGATGAATTTCCCAAAGAGAAAACCAATTACCCATAAGAGAAGCCCAACTACCCCAAGAATAAATCAAATTTCCCCATGGAAGAATTCAAAATCTGATCAAAGAAATATTATTGTTGATGTGTTTGGCACTCCTCTCATTACTATTTGATGTGACAAATTTACTTGGGCAAGTAATCATCAAAGCATGTGTAAAATATATTTAAATATTATTAAAATTAAATTTCTATTTCTATTTTCCCTCCATTTACGAGTCAACCTCATTTTCAAGTTAGCCTGCCCAAAAGACATGACTCTTCATATGTTGAAACAACTATAAATAGGCACCTATCCTCCACCATTGGCAATTCAACTTGGGCATCTTCCAAGTGCAATTTCTGAGGTAGTCGCAACCTTGAGAGCCCTAGCCAAAGTGGAAAAAGGATGGTTTTTGGAGCCTTTTCTTATGTCTGGTCTTGGATGAGTAAAGGAGATTGCATGTTGAACTTGAGGAGGATTTTCTGTGCATATTTGCATAGAAAAAATCTTTGATTTGAAGGCCAAAATTTTTGTGCCTTGAAGGTAGTGCCAAGCCCCTGTGGTATCCTATTTTTTGGAGGGTCATAGGGTTTATTTTGAAGGGTCGAATTAGGAAGTTTGATGAACATGTGAAATAGATTAAGTTTTGGAATTTTAGTATATGACTTGGGTGCAAATTATTTGTGTTAAGGCCGCAGACCTTATGTTCAACATGATAGGGTTAAGACTTTTGTGACAAGGCTTTTTCAAGGAGCCACAAGAATTGTTTTGGAAGGCCGAAAGGCCATACCTGTTAATGAGACTAGGCTGCAACTTTTGAAGGGATAGTGCAGGCTTGAAAGGAGGACTTGCATAGCTAGTTGGAGATCTGATCAAGAAAAATTAAGACTACTAGAAGAATCCCTAACTAGGGAAAAAACTTTAGGAATATGTGCACAAGTTAAAGTGTAATTGAGGCAAATTAGAAGAGAATTTTTTAGACTAGTGTTAGACTGGTGTTAGAATAGATTGATATGAAGAGAGTTAGGTCTGGTGCAGCCTGCGTGCGAGGAACCAAATAGCGGGAGCCTAGTGCAGCCTCCGAGGGTGGTAGGAGGAAGCCCGAGGAGCGCGTGAAGGGCCACAGCCAACCACGAGATTGCGCAAAGCTTTAGAGCCATGGCCCCAGGAGGGGGCCGTGAAAAGGATCCACCCTTTCCACCTGAGCTAGCTACATTCCGAGATCTGGTTGCGGAATGAAATAAACGGCCAACAACCGAAAACCAGCAAAAGTTTGTAAAAAAAATGGAATCCATCTCCACAGTCGCTCTGCCGATTGAAGAACCCTGCAAAGCGGCATTAAACCTAGCAGAACGAGGGCTTATTGGACAGTTCACAGGCTTATGGCCCTCGCCTAAAGCTGTAGAAGCCTGGATGCAAAGGAACTAGCGACCTCTGGTCAAGGAAGGAATAAAAATCCATTTTATCGGAAAAGGCTTCTTCGTATTTGTATTTGAAGCCACAGAAGACAGGAACCTCATATTCAGAAACGACTCGTATTTCATGGGGCCTCAAGATCTCTATCTGAAGCAATGAACACCAGACTTCGATCCGACTCAGGATGTGCCCTTGGCTATTCCGGTTTGGGTAAGATTGCTCCATCTACCTCTGCACTGCTGGAACCCTAAATCCTTAGAAACCATAGGCAACAAGCTAGGCAAATACATCAATCGAGCAGAAAGAAGAGATAAGTACTCATGTGCGAGAATTTGTGTAGAAGTAGACTTGCAGGAAGGTCTCCCTGAATCCATTAAACTCACGGTGGCTGACTGGACACACATACAAGTGCTAGACTATGAGAAACTCCCATTTAAATGTTGGCACTACCATGGCTATGGGCACTTTGCCAAGCATTGTAAAAAGAAATCAGAGGATGGAGCCGAGAAGGAGAAAGGAGATCAATGGACTCAGGTTCAAAAATCAGGAACAATTAAGCAAAGCAACAAGAACAAAGGGAAAGCCTTGTCCACTAGGAGGGTTTCTCCTCCCAAAGCCCAAGCAGAAGGAAGCTCAGTCCCACCAAGAGTAGACATAGCCACAAATCCCTTTTAAATACTCAGCACACCAGAAAAACTCCAAGATCTAGCAGATAAAGAGGATGAACAACAGGCTAACAACATGGAAGAAAACAAAAGGCAACAGGAATCAGTCCCTCTCCAAATCACATCCCTAAAAGGTGCCTCTAGCTCCCCAACCTATGCAGATATGACAAGAAAGAAGACCCCAAAGATATCGGGATCCTCAGAAGATGAAACAACTGAGAGGCCCTTGAAAAGAGTGGGGAGGAAATCTCATAGAGAGGCCAGAGAAGAAGAAGCAGAGAGACAAAAAAATGCAAAGCAGCTAGGCCACTATAGAGATGTCTATTGGCAGAAATACTAGAACCAGGCCTCCCAAGGGAGGTGTTGCCCCAACCCTACCAGTAAATAATGCGATTAGTCTCTTGGAATTGCAGAGGACTGGGGAACCCAACAAAAGCTGAAGCAGTCAAGAGTCTATTGAATTCAGAACTTCCCGAGATCCTCCTGCTCCAAGAGACTAAAATAGAAGGCGAAGCCCTTCTGGAACTTAGCAAAGTAAAATGGAAAACAAAAGTTGGAAAAGCGGTAAGTGCTAGAGGTACATGCGGCATGTTAGCCACTCTCTGGGAGGCTGACAAATTTCAGCTTGAGAGCTCCTTTCAGACACGGCACTCGATTTACACCGAACTCCGACACCAATCAAGTAGGATAAACTTTGCTCTCTTTAATCTCTATGTACCTGCCCTCTATGCAGAAAAGGAACAATGCTGGCAAACTCTGACTGATTTTTTGGAAGCATACTCCCTCAACAATATAATTATTGTTGGATACTTCAATCTAACCCTAGACCCAAAGGAAAAAAAGAGGAGGAACCAGCAGCAAGGATTGCTTTCTTCCCTTAGTGGAAAACCTGATTCAACAATGGGATTTATTGGATTTCAAGCCAAAAAAGGGGCTATACACATGGACAAATAACAGAATAGGGGAGGAGCACATATCAGCCAAGCTGGATAGATTCCTTCTTCAGAGTTCCTTCCTCTCCGAGAAGATGATCATCTCCACAAAAATTCTGCCAAAGTGGAACTCAGATCATAAACCCATCTTCCTTCTGCTGGAAGAAGAAGAAAACATGGGGCCAATCCCCTTCCGATTCAGCCCACTATGGGAAAACAGAGAAGGGTTTTTGGATACAGTGAATAAGGCATGGTCCATCCATGTTCTTGGATCATCCAGCTATGTTTGGGAGCAAAGATAAAAGCCACCAAAGCAACCCTGAAACAATGGATAAAAAATCCCACATATTCTCCCACTGCCCAAAGAAAACAGAGCACAGAACAGTTGCTGGATCTCCAAATGGGCTTAGAGATTCAAAACATAACCAAAGCAAAAATTCATAGTGAGCAAGAACACCAAATTAGCACCCTCCAAACATTTAGAGAGGAGGAAGAATACTTGAGGCTCAAGTCACACAATCTCTGGCTTGCATCTGGAGACAAAAATACAACCTTCTTCCATAAGAAAATTCGAACCCGTCTCTCTAGAAACCACATTGTTGAAATCACCTCGCCAGATGGGACTGTACTCAAAGGCACAACTCTGATAAAAGAGGTGGCAACCTCTCATTTTCAGCAGTTGTTCAAAGAAGAAGGCACGGAGGATGATGAGGAAGCTCATGACTTCCTCAAGCACATTCCAAGGATGGTAAACGAGGAGGACAATGCAACACTCCTAAATCCATTCACTGAAGAAGAAATTAGCAATGTCATATGGAAGATGGAACTAGACAAAGCCCCAAGACCTGATGGATTCTCAATACACTTCTATAGAATCTGTTGGGACATCATCGGTTGATTTGTATCGAATGATCAAAGGATTCCCACAAAAAGCCAAAGTGGGAGGAAGCACAAACTCCACCTTCGAAGCTCTAATTCCCAAAGAAGCCAACCTGGAGGCATTCAACAGATTCAGGCCAATCTCGCTATGTAATGCGTCCTACAAAATTCTCACCAAGTTACTTGCTAATAGAATAAAGCCTCTACTAGAAAAACTCATCTCAATCAATCAAGGAGGTTTTGTCAAAGGCAGGCATAGCCTAGACAATGTGATACTGGTGCAGGATATCATCCATTCCAGCCAACAACACAAAGAGCGAGGTATGTTCATCAAACTGGATATGGTGAATGCCTTTGATTGAGTAAGGCACTCCTTCCTCCTCCAAGTTCTTTCTGCATTTGTTTTCAGTTCTGAATTTGTAAAATTGATTAAAGCATGCATTGTAGAACTTTGGATAGCCCCTCTAGTAAATGGTAGGCCGACAAATTACTTCAAAACTTCGAGGGGAATCAGGCAAGGCTGCCCGCTGCCCCCCTTCCTATATATTTTGATGGTAGACTCTCTAAGCCGAAAGCTCACAGATGAGAAGCTCAGCGAGACACTTCTTGGCATCAGGGCGATAACCAGAACAACCCCAATCAATCATGCCTTGTTCGCCGATGACTCTATCCTTATGGGAGGAGCCTCCATTAAAATAGCAAGAGGCTTCAATGGAGTAATCCAAAGCTTCTGCAGAGTCTCTGGAGCTATGGTCAACAAGAGGAAAAGTGCAGTGTACGGCTGGGCGGTAGACCAGCAATCTATACTCAGGATTGCCCAAGCCCTTAGCTTCAGTGGATATGTCTCTTTGGAAAAATTCAAGTGTCTTGGCCTGCCTTTAACCTTGGGTACCACTAAGGCCCCTCATTGGATGGAAATTATTAGCAAAATCAAGGCAAAATGACTGCTTGGGGCGGGCAATGGCTTACCACAGCCGGGAAGCTCACTCTGGTCAAGTCAGTTCTCTCATCCCTTCCTATCTACCAAGCTTCATTCCTCCTAGCTCCAAAAATTATCACTGAACAGTTAGCAAAGTTGATTCAAATTTTTCTATGGCAAGGAGGAAAGGGGAACCAAAAAAAAAAATCATATAGTAAGCTAGGACATAGTGAAAAGGCCAATATCTGAAGGTGGACTTCAGATAAGAGATCCTGGGTTGGCCAATTTGGCAATGGGAGGGAAGATCCTCTGGAAAATATTCTCAAACCAAAGACACCCTGTAAGTCAAGTTCTAATTTAAAAATATCTGCATAGACTCTCAATAAAGAATATGGAAGAAGAAGGAGCTCCCCACAAAGGAACCACATTGTGGAAGTTGTGCAACCAAGGCTGGAAATTCTTTAAAGATCGGCTCTACAAAATACCAAGAAATGGGAAAAGAATTAGACAGTGGGATGACAAGATCATGGGCCTCCAACCCCTAAATCTTGCACTAGAAATAACAGACTTGCGCAACTAGCTCATCCAAAAAGGTATCCACAAACTTGCTGACATATGCACTTGGGATTCAGCAGGGAACTGGAGTAATTGGGCCCTCCATCGCCCCCCGTATTGAATGTTCCCTCAACTCCAACAATTACTATATAAAGTATATGGTCTGGCTCTTGTGCACCTCCATTCGAGGGACAAGTGGGGCCGGGGGAAGTCCGGAGCTTACTCAGCACGGCTAGGCTTTGCAGCTCTACAAGAACAACAACATCAGATCCACAATACAAAGCTTTGGCAGCATGTTTGGGACCCATTTGGACTCCCAAAAATCAACTTCTTTTGTTGGATACTCATGCACAAAAGGACCCTCACTGGAGATAACTTAGAGAAAAGAGGAACCAATGGTCCCCACAGATGCCCTCTTTGCTGCAAGGCCCAAGAAACGATCGATCACCTGTTCATAGACTGCCCCTTCTCTCAAGAAGTCTGGTTGAAAGCAATGATGGGGCTCAACTCCCAAATCCCATAACGGACTTCAGTCGATAGTCTCTTCGTAACATGGAAAGAACATTATCCTCACACTCTGAAAAGCAAATCAACACGGAATAAAATCTGGAATGCAATCCCAAAATATATCTGCTGGGTAATCTGGTTGGCAAGGAATGAAGCCATCTTCAACAACAGACTACATTCGACCAACTCAGTGACTGCCAAGGCCAAATCTCTGCTACTGGAAACTTTTGAAAATAGACCATATAAGTCTGACAATTCCATACTCCCTGAAGAGCTCAGATGGATAGGTGAATCACTGTGTCGGGCCAGCATCAAAATGAATATCTCCTTGCCAAGTCACAATCCAGAGTGGCGGCTTCGGATCTTTGATAAGGATTTTAAAAAGTGGTGGAAAAATCAGGGCAAAGTCACGATATTCTTCAACGGAGCCTCCAAATGAAACCCGAGGATATCAAGAGCAGGAGGAACAATTTACTCCAAAGATGGGCACAAAAAGGATAGTTTCAGTTGGGGCCTAGGACAAGGCACTAACAAACAGGCCGAGATTCTCGGACTGCTCAAAGCGTGTCAACTGGCCCTGAGGAACAGAGGGGAAAACCTTCAAACCTTTGGTGACTCCGAAATCCTGATTAAAATCCTTAACACAGGTGACCAACTCAATAGCGCGGCTCTAAACAAGACCCTTGAAAGAATAAGAAAGTTGACTCAAAATTTCACTTCCTGCTCATCCTACCATGTCCTAAGAACTCTGAACAAGGAAGCTGATATAATGGCCAACAAAGGATGTCTTCTAGCTCAAGGTATGCTGGCAAAAAATGATGAAGACGCTGAAAGGCACCCAATTCCTTGACAGAAAAGGAGAATTTCACATGGACAGGTTTGACAAGGCAGTGAGTCTGAATCCCTATGCATAAGCATTGTCTCCATGAAACTGCAAAACTTAAATGAGTGCAGAAGAAATACGCGGAACCAAGGCTCCAGTACAGGCTGACAGTCACGGATGAGAAAGAGTGGGAAAGTGGCAAGAAGGATTAAAATCAAGTGGAACCGATAGGTTAACAGTTTATTGCATGGGCCATCAATGGTTTGGTGTTTTAGCAGGGGGTGGAATTGAATACAAACAGAGGTCGGTTGTATATGATGCGGAGAGTGGTAAGCGGTCTTTATCGCACCGCTTTAGGCTGCTGGGCAATATTTCTCAAAATGGACGCGATGTACCTGAGGCGTTGACAAGTGGCAGGACAAAACCACCCTTCTCGCGCGCCTCTAAGGTGTTAAGGGTCGGACAACGAGAGACGCGAAAAGCGTCGGATCCGGGCAGAGGAAGATCTATGGTTATCGCGCGCTGAATATGGAGGGGAGTTAATGATGCGGGGAGTGGTTTGCGGCTTTCATCGTACCGCTTCTGGATGTTGTGCAGTATTTCTTAAACGAACGTGATGTATCCGAGGGAATGACACGTGGCAGGACAAAACCGCCCATCTCACGCGCTTCTGAGATGTTAAAGGTCAGACAGTGTTAGACGCGAAAAGCGTCGGATCTGGGCTGGGGATGATCTGACAGTTAGCGCGCAGAAAAAAGCGAGGCGTTAATGACATGGGGAGCGGTATGCGGTTTTCATCGCACCGCTTCCGGTCGCATGACCTAAGGGAATGATGTGTGGCCGGACAAAACTGCCCATATCGCGTGCTTGTGAGGAGTTAAGGGTCAGACAGTGAGGGACGCGAAAAACGTCGAATCTGGGCGAGGGAAGATCCGACGGTTATCGCGCGATGATTATGATGGGATGTTAACCTTGTAATGGGGTCGGGTACGAAAGAGTTGCAGGACTCAAAGGAGGTGGGGTCAGGATATATATTAATATAGTTTAATATATGTGGGTTTATATTATTTGAGTTGGGATTAATATAAGAGCGAGAATTATATTAAGGCAGGCAAGTTTCAAAGCAACAAAGAAAAGCGGAAATGTAAGACAGGATATATAGAAAACAAGACCAAAGCAAGAGCACTCAGGCGCTCCAAAAGAATCAAAAGCAACAGCTAACTTCTGTTACTAAAGCCAGAGTATGAGGATTCTAAAAAAGCCAAAAATCTCTCAATTGACTGTAACAAAGGTTGTTTGGCCATGCCCAACCTCTGCTTATAAATAAAATTCAACCGCTTCTGTTAAAAAAAAAGTGTGAATGAGGGATGAAATCATGACATCCTCTTAAGGTCTATTCTTGAATTTTGTGTAGTTGAATTTAATTAAGTGATGAGGTATGTTATAGTAAGTATTGAACAACAGAGTTTAAACATCTATGTACAATAAGTTCGGTGGCTTGTCCTCATGGGGTTTGTCCCACTTTAAGACTAAGTCACCCAGGCTAAAGCTAGTACTCCCTGTAGACTTTCTGTCGAACCATGTCATGATACTGTTCTGGTGGAGTGTAAACTTTTCTTTTGCTTTCATCCTTTCTTCCTGTAACTTGTGCAGTGTGTCCATCCTACGTTGAACTAATAGACACATCTTGCCTTGGGATTCTTGGGACAAATGGAGAGAAGGCAAGTAGATGTTCGGCGGGAGGATGGTTTCTTTTCCGTATACCAGGAAGTAGGGGGAGGTATTCAAAGAAGGCTTAGGTGTGACTCGATCGGCCCATAGAGCATTCACTAGAGCGGAATGCCAATTTCGTTGTTCAGAGTAAATGGTCTTTTTGATGATGCGAATGAGATGCTTGTTTGTAGACTCAGCAAGACCATTTCCCTGCGGGTAGTAATTAGCATAATGTTTCAACACAATACCATTATGCAAATTCATAAAGTTTCAACGAAGAAAAGTACGTTGCATTGTCAAAAACAAGTGATGCAAGGACACCAAACCTGGAGATGATGTTTTGTTGTAGGAAGTTGATGACTTCCTGGTCGTTCACTTGTTTCAGTGGAACTGCTTCTGTCCACCGCGTGAAGTAATTTGTAGTAGTCAAAATATAACAGTATTGCTTTGATGAATGTGGGAAAATCTCCGCAATGACGTCCAAGCCCTACTGTTGGAATGGTTCTTCCACTGTAACAGGCTGCAGTGGGGTTGCTGACCTTCGGTTTCGGTCAGCGCATCTCTGACAGACCGGACACTTGCAGTCATAGGCATGTGCATCCTTGAACAATTTAGACTAGTAGAAATTGGCCTGCATGACCTTGTGCGTTGTTGTGCTACCCGCGAAGTGTCCCCCAACTGATCCGTAATGGAGATCACGTAACACCCTTTCTAAATCCTGTGCCTCCAACCACCTGAGCAGTATACCATTGTGGTGCTTTCTGTAAAGCAACTATTGACGGCACTAGACCGGCCAACATGTCAGGGAATCTCCCCGGTAAGAAGTCCCAACTAGACCTCAAACCATTTGGTGTAGGAGTCCCAACATTTGGTAGTACAGTATCGCCTTGACCACAGTTGCGCAGAGGTGAGTAAGATGTCCTTGTTGGTAGCAAGGGTGTGACATGCAACAAGTCAAGGAATGTGCATGAATAGCTCTAACACACGGAATGGGGGTATGAGTGCGCCCCTTAGAAACTTGTGACAGCACACAGCTTGAAAGGGAACACACGAGCATAGATACATCACAAACTAGAAAGCGAGTTAGCCAACAATCCAAAGTGATGGTTAAACCAACATCACATCTCGATAAGATTCATACAAACATATATAGAAATGTCTGTACATACATGCGTAAACAACAACTACATATATCATTAGAGTAACCAAGCTAGTTGAAATACAATAACAACATGTACATGAAATGTGTTGGCTCTAATATATTAAGAAAGTGAAAGATCCAATCATACATACAACTATGACCCACCACTAGTCCCGAAAACGGAACATTACAGCCACTGCCGCTTACTCCTCCAAAGAGATATACTAGCTCTAAACTGTGGAAAAGTCAAAGCTCATTACAATACACTCCAAGCTTTCTCTAAGATACACCTATAGGAAGCTTAGCTCCCCAAAAGCCTCTACAATGAGTTATGAGGTTATACAAATAGAAAAGGGTGGGATGACCCTTGGCATTCCCCTTTGTGACTCTTCACCCACCCTCATGACTCTTCAACTACTACATGATTGTTACATTCTAGTATTGACATTCAGTCTTTCACTTTTACAAGATGTTACAATATAATCTGCACATGTACCCATGTGAGACAAAATAGGCTTGAGAAGACCAAATGTTTTATGTGTTTTATGTGTTGTTGCTTTAGTAATTACTTGATGAACTAAAAGAATGAAGATATAAAGAATCGTAACAATAAGAAACATCACAAGTAATTATCAAGTATAAGAAAAAAATTATGCCTTTCTGATTTTCCAACATGAAGAGCCCTTCTTGGGAATATTTCAAATGTATAAGTCTATAGAAATGTCTAGAAGCCCTCCAAAGACAAGCACAAGTTCTCCTCTTCAAGTCGGACTCAAGGAATAGAAATCTCATGTCGGCTCACCTAAATGGAGACACACCTATTCGGTTTCACAAGTCGGCTTATTATATGGGAAAACCAATATAAATAGGTGTGTAGAGTATTCGCATTTCAACAGTGAAGTTCAGATATATCTCTGAGATTTTCGAGTGAACAGAAGCAGTGATAAGTTCGGATGCAATCACAAAAAGAACTCGGATAAGAGGATGAGGGAGCAACGAAGAAATTTAACGGCTAATCATAAGAACAGTGATTCGGATTTCAAAGGGAAAGTCTCAGTGTCACAGCAGAAGATCACAGATCGAACAAGGGTATATAAGCACAGTTTGATGCTATAATGATACCACAATTCGGTGTTATGTATACCACAGTTCGGTGTCCAGTCATACCACACTTCAGCGCTAATGATGCTACAGTTCAGTGCTTTGATTCAATTTGACATCTCTCATCATTTTCAAGGCTATCTCCTTCAATCAAGATCTTGATGCAATCTTTGGTTTCGGTGTCACCATAGTAAGATGATCTCGATGACAATGATTAGATCTTAGTGATGGCAATGTCTCAGTGCCAAGAAGGTCAAAGTAGAAGAGTCAAGAAGAAGGTTGACTGTCAAGAAAACTTGTGTCTTGGTCTTGGAGTCACAAATAAGTCAAGGGTCGTGGCCTTGGTATTCATCAATTGGAATCTCTATAGGAAGAATTTGTGCGAGTTTTCCTCTCAAAGACTGAGAGGTTGTGGCCTTGGCTGATAATCTACAATATGTGTCTCTTGTCTATTTATGTTCATGCATTGGTAGTTGTTTGATGACAAGAACATTAAGAACCTAAGTAAAGTAGATCCTAATCTAAAGTCATAAAAAGCACTCACAAGCAGTTACTACTTGAAGAGAAATCACCTAATCCATGATGCCCTGGTTTTCTTAACACTTTCCCTCACTCTTACGACATTTTGGTCTTTCAACTTCAAAAGTGAGTTGATTGAGTGAAGTCAACCTAAACTAAACTTTTCCCTATGCCCAAACTATTAGGCTTGGGTTGACATAGGGATTCCCCCTAGGCTAGGATTTCCTTAGTCTAAAGAGCATAGCAATTTACCAAAGTGATAGTAGGTAATTTACTTGCTAGTACTCTTCGGCTCTCCTTAAAAAATTGTTAAGACTTTTCATTGTAGAGAGAAATTGAAGGATAACACTGAGTATGAGGGAGATGTAGTTTCTTTAATACTTAATATGGCGTTGACAAGTTTTTTTTCAAAAAGATTTAAATACAACAACAACAAAAACATTTCAGTGTGTGCCATCTTTACCATAAAGAAAATATTTCGATGTCCAATTGAGTAATATATTTCAATATAAACTTTTTATTTAAGAATTTAAAGTAAAAATGTATTACTATTAAAAACATTTTTTGTGTACAATTTGTGCTCAACCTATAATATATATGACATATTATTTGTGTGTGTATGACCTATGTAAATCCATCTTTAACTGTAGATCTATCATGCACTAAGAGGGATTAAATCCTAGGTGAAAACCTTTTTCAAGAGCACCAAACTTTGCAAAAAGTTTGCACCTCAAAAGGGATTTTATTCCCTTTCCATGCATGATAAAATTTTAGTACCTCTCAATGCATGATAAATCTGATGCTAAGATGAATCTATGTTGACAAAACTACATGCTATAATTAATGTTTCAATTTAGCAATAGTTGTTTTAATTTGCTGATAGCAAAGTTTACACCTCAAAGGATTTTATTCCCTTTCCGTGCATGATAAAATTTTATTCCCTCTCAATGCATGACAAATCTGATGTTCGTGACAAAACTACACGCTATAATTAATGTTTCAATTTAGCAATAGTTGTTTTAATTTGTTGATAAAATTTAATTTTAAATTTAATAGTATAATGATACTATAATCAATACTTTAATTTAAAAATAATTGTAGCAGTTTATCTCATTTCTTTGTGATCATCTTTAAGGATAAATCCACTTGATTAAAACATGGAGTGGCATCTAAATTGTTTAAACAAGGAAAAAGATCCATGACATCATTTCATAATGTTCAAAATTTTCTTTAAATTATAGTTATCTGTTTGAATTATTTTTTTTAATTATTTATAAGAAAGTTTTCAAATGTTCATATTAGGGTGTGCATCATTTCATAGATAAGTTAAAATGTTTTTATTAAGGTGCGTATAATTCACAAGTAATTCAATCTTTTAGTAAATAATTAAAACCTTACATCACTCTGCAGATAGGAATGGCATCTTATTTGTTTGAATTATTTTTTTTTAATAATTATACCAAAGTTTTAAAATGTTGATATTAGGGTGTGCATCGTGCTTCATTTTATAGATAAGTTAAAATATTTATATTAAGGTCTGCATAATTCATAAGTAATTCAATCTTTTACTAATTAATTCAAACCTTATATCACTCTGCAGATAGGAATGGCATCTTTGAACAGTCAAAAGTATGTTTATATTAGGGTGTGCATAATTTCATACGTTAAGTTAATGAGAATCTTTCACTAAGTGATTCAAACCTTACATCACTCTGCAGTTGGGAATGGCATCTTTCACCAACCAAAAGCTCTTCCCACTAGGGGCAGGGTCCTTGCGATTCCCTCAAATATACCGAGTCCTTTGGAGGAGGCCAAGTTTAATAACATTCTAAGATGGAAAAAGATATGCAGAATCCGGCCTTAGCCTGTTGACTTCTATATCCCTAATGACTGCCAGGTAGAAGATCACCACAAGCGTAGTTTACACAAGGAAATTACTAAATAATATTGAAGACCAAATGGGAATTGAAAGATAAATGACAATAATAAGGTGGAAACTGCCTGTGTTTGTTCACAATTACAACAATTGCCAGCATATTTAAGGCTTAGCGCCCTAGCTAGAGATTCCTAAACCATTCCAGAATCTTAACCAAAAAAGAAATCTTATGGTAAGCTTTCTGGCCATCATGTGTAGCATATCAACGATTTCTAGTAGGCACACAGCTTCAGTAGCCATCAAAAATAAGTGTCTTACATTGTGAACTTGTAATAATTATTTGTCGCCCTGTATGCTTTTTCCATAGGCGCACAGCTTCATTGGCACCATCAAAAATAACTGTTCACATAGTGGATTTATAACAATTATTTGTCATCTTGTATGCATATAATCCTATACAGTCCTGCTAGCCAAAATTAAAGGTTGACCCTTCAATAGGAATGACTACTTTCTAAAAATAGCCTTGAGAGATGCAAAAATGCAACTCTATGAACCTCCCTGAATTTATATAATGCCATAATTCAGTGCTGAAATCGAGATGTCAGAAAACACTGGAAAACCTTTCCTCCCATTAAGTTTCATGAACAGTACAGAAGTTACCTATTGTTCTCCTTTATTATGTGCTTATGCTGACCACTCAGATGCATGCCTTTTAACCGCTTCCAATCAACTCCATGGATAAAAAACTGATGTCAAAATTGTGATTTGTCTAAACTGTCGAAGTATGGATGGTCTAGTGCTTCTTTTGCCGAGATCCTCTTCGCAGGATCATACTGCAACATTTTCTGCACATATGCAATATTTTCAAGGATGGATATTCTGCTGAATTTCAAGAGCTACTTCATCCAAAATCTCTTGAGTGAATACATAAGTGGTTAAAGACATTAATATCTATAACAAGAGATTCAAAAGGGTAATGTAAATGTCATCTTTAGATGATAAAACCATTTTTGACCTAAAACAAAATTAAATGAATGTAAGATCAAAGTAACTTGAAACTCACAGAAAGAAGATCCACACCATTTGGATCCAGATTGAACACTACTTTGGAAAGATCTTGAGGCCTCCATTGAGGAAATTCATGCCAGTCGCTTAGCTGGGTCACACCTGGCCATAGCTGTTCATTAGGAGTTCCCAGCAACCTGCATGCATTTGCATATACAGACCAGAGGAAAATTGTTATTTTGAGTAGAAATGTTTTTCTATGCCACCATGCCCAATATGAAGGAATTGCTAATTGGCCAAAGCTATTTCCTGGATAATCCTTCAAGCATAAATCATATATGAATATTTGGAAGCTCTATTTAGATGTGAGCAGAATTGCCCCTGCCACTTTTTGGCTCTTACCTGAATATGTTTATAAGCTGCTGTATTTGAGAATCTCCAGCAAAAAGTGCTTGCAGATTACATAGTTCAGCTGGAACAAAGAACAATCTCTAATAATTCCCATGCTGTCAAACACTGTAACTAATTTTTGATATACAAAATTTGCAGATTGAATAATATCATACCAAAGATGCAACCAAGAGACCATATGTCTAATGCCATAGAATAGCGCTTGGCACCCAACAGCACTTCAGGAGCTCTGTACCAAAGAGTAACAACCTGAAAATGAAAGGTTGCAAGAGTTCAAACACCTACTTCTCTTACGCTTAATGTAACTGCTAAAAACTAAGAAATATGTTCTACTTTCTGTTGGACTATGCTTGGAGAAGCATAGAGTGCATACGTCCAGGGCACACATTATGCATAAAGTGGGCATGACCCTGCAGAGTTGTGAATATGTGTATGCTTTCCAATAGAACTTTTTACGACTGTAGTCTCTATCATGAAAAATATGCAGACAATAGCATAAAGGCAAGCACACCTCAAAAGTATAGCTCTTGATAGGTACTGTGCAAGCTCTTCCAAGTCCAAGATCTGCAATTTTCAGCAACCCTACTTTTTGATCTACCAAAATATTCTGTGGCTTCAGATCCCTGGCAGACACATATACGAGTAGAATAAGAAATCATGCATTTTGTAAGTCGAACAACTAGAGGACGAAATTGGAATTGAGCTAAAGAGAAAGAACCTGTGGAGCACCCCGTGGCTGTGGCAATAGGCAATACCCTTACATAATTGGAACATATAGCTCTGCACTCACTCAACATAAAACATGAGAGAAAAAGTTAAAAACCATGTCAATCCAATTCTGTCCCTCGTCACTTGTGAACTTTATGTTATCAGAACTAAATAGGCTTGTCCGTAGACTTGAAATCAAACCTGAATAGACCTTGGAGACAACTTGGTATTGCATTGGCGGTGTGCATCAATGTGTTTTTTGAGATCAGAATCTGCATATTCAAATACCATAAACAGTACGTGCTTTCCTTTGCCATTAAATGAAGCCTTTACATCCAACAACCTGCAGGCCAAATTATTCAGAACTTTGGCTCCAATATAAGTAGAAAGTTATTTTTCTTTAGTTATTAACAATCACGATACTCCAATATAATAAACACCTATAGTGGTCACTACTATAGCCTCTGGGGCCATCCCCCTCCATATGTACGCGGAAAATTAAGCCAGTATCAAGTTCCAACAAAAACACACATTGTAAAAACATGTATTCCAGCAAAGCAATTTGCAGACAGCATCTTCCAGGCCCTCCTACAGTGCCATATCAACCTAATTCTTCTAATAAATAACATCCTTTCTGTAATTATGAGCCTACCAAGTACAGATGACAATCAATTAGATTCCATAAGATTCACATAAGAGCACCTGTCAGATTACAAAGTACATATAGTAATTCCATATCCCTCCTAGTGCTGTGCTTCTCTAATGTTTCTCACCTCTAGCATCTTTTCTTTGGGGGTATTCAAGGACTGCTATTATTCAAGGGCTGCAAGTTTTATATACATATACTGGTCAAAACTAGCTATTGGAATCAGAGCTGCAGAACTGGTCTAATATGTCTGACTGATGGCATTTTTTTGGCCATTACATTAGTCTTATGACCACTCTTACAACTGTAACTCACATAAGGTCGTCCATCAAACACTAACTATCAAGAATTCAAATTGGGGCAAACGAAGTCTGATTCTGACAATTTACAGAATACATTTTCTTGGTTTCAACCCTAATGCATTATCAAACACTAGAATCGCTAATGATGAGTTCCACATTGCATGATGTCACCATTAAAAACATTGCTTTTATGAAACACAATGGTGCATAATACCCAACTCTTCAAGCTTCTATCTGACCAGCCATCTTTGAAGGCTGACAGTAGACCAGGTAAATATGTCATTATAACTAAATAATGTGCATACTGTTAGTTTTACCTTGTTACTTCAAGTCATTCTCTTTAGTAGCAGCGTGATCAGCAGATACCCGCTAGCCTAGATCCTTGTGCAGAATTGTTTTGTTCTTGATGAGGAAGGTGCATTAATGAGGACACATTAGTCATTAATAGGCAGGGACAAAGCACATGCATATTCCAGATTGCGAAGACACAGATCCCAATGCAGGGAGGTGCATGCACGATATATCTTTGGAGGGTGAAGATCCCAATGTGGGTAAGATCCATTGCATGATTTTGTATATTCTGAGAGATCAGAGTTCCCAAGGTAAGTAGGATGTGTTGACTACACTTTGTCAATAGTCCAAGGAAGCAGAATGCAAATACACAAATATTTTTTCAAAAGTTCAAAGTCATCAGCCATCATTGTTTTATCATTGTGAACCCAATTTCTGCAATATTATATTGTAAATGATGCTAGTATGACCGTTTAATTATGTAACAACACCTAGGTAAGCCTTTGATTTTGGCAACGAATTTCATCCTAGGAAGTTTTTTAACCTCCCCAGATTATGTGTGTTTCTAAACACGGATAATCACCAAAGTTTTTCTTCCAACTTAAACTCCAAAGCTAAGGTGGAATTCATTGACAAGGTCTTAGGTGAGTCCTAGTGTTATATCGAGTCTTTGTAAAAGTGGTTTGGGAATAATTTAAGCACATTTGGCTAAATTATTTTATTACAAACCACAAGGTCTATAGTAGATCATATTGAATCGCATCATTGGGTAAAGTCATGAGGGTCTATATGTAAAGGTGTATTCCCCTTTGAAGGTTGAATTAATTGTAACATTTGATATAAAAAAACATTTAGTGCGTAGTCCCTAATACTCAGACACCATGGCTAAAATATAAGGGTGGAAAAAATATTAATCCCCTCTAGTGTCAATTAATTAATTTTTCTGGCAAAATTAAAAAAAAAATCCTAAGCCAAAAAATTAATTAATTTTGAGTCAAAAATAATCATAGAAAAATTAATTTCTCTCCAAGTGGAAAATAATCAAAACTTTGTGGGTCAAACAGAAGTCAATTTTTGAAAATCCCCGACCAAGGGAAAAATGAATATTTTAAAAAAAATTGAACCCTTAGACCTTGGGGGTTAAGTCAAAGTCAAATTATTGAGGAAATTAATCCAAAATATTAAATTTTTGGATTAATTAAAAGTGGGTTTTAAAGAAAAATCGATTTTTTCCTCAAAATTGAAAATTCGACCTTGGAGATTAGAAGATGATCAAATTATTTTTGATGGTCGAGATTATTTTGACGAGATCAAGCCAACTAGACGTTATTTTCCACTTGGAGGGATTTCTCTATAAATAGAAGTCATTTTGCTTCTATTCGATATCTTTGGATGACGTGATTTTTTTTGTACTGGGCTACAGCTCTACTAGGAACATTTTTTTATCATAATAGAAAGACTTTGGGGTTCAATTCATGGTGTTCTTCTATCTGCGGATTTGTGGTATGTGTTAGCTATGTGTTTATCCTATATTCTGCTAAATGAATTTTAATTGTTATTTCATTTGTCGGTGATAAGAACATTCTATTGGTAAGAGTTATCTTAGGTGAATTGATTCACTATATGAATTAACAATTTATCTTGAGAATTTTTTATAGAAATTTATAGGTACACTAGCCCTTGGGCTCCAAGTTCACAGACTGTGGAGAAGAGGCGACCTTGTTTGGGCTCTAAGCTTTTATTTTGGTAAATTATTTTGCAGAAGGGTTTTGGTTTGGCTATCTTAAGAAATTATTCATTCATAAATTTTATTTCAAAATTATCAACAACAACAAAAAATTGATCTTGGGCTAAAAAAGAATTAATTTGCTAACGAGAGCTTGTAATTTTATTTTGTGAATATTGTACATTTGTAATATTTTGTAAATTATTTTTCTAACCCTTGTATTTTAATACTAAATTGTTTTTTATTTTGTAAATATTTATGTGGGGTTTTGGGGTTTATTTGAATTTTTATTTTTTAGGTATTTGCGTTTTTATTCTAAATTTGTTTCAGGATCAAGGAAGAAATTGGCATCAGAGATTTCAGAAACCCTAGACGTCTAGGATTTTTGAGCCCATTTTTGCAAGTTGTTTATTTTCAAATCAAGGAAGAAACCCATTTTTTAAAGGCCCTAGCCCTTACCCAACCTAAAAGGCTAGTGTTTGGGACTTATTTTGCAAGCATTAAGAAGGCTGTAAGCCCTATAAGGGTTGGATCTCATTGCAAACAAGAGTTTCTTCATGGGATTGGCATTTTATCTCTAACAATTGGTTTTGCAGCAATTTTTGAGTTAACTTGGTGTTTGCAGGTAGCCAAGTTCATTGGGAGTCTCACTAGCCATCTACAAAGCCTTAAGGCCTCTTGGTCTATTCTCTAATCCTCCAATTTCATCTCTGCCCTAATTTTAAATTCTAAAGTATTTTATGACAGTAACGTATTTAAGGCCTAAAACATATTTTTAATAAGCCTAGATTTATCAATAATTCACATAAGGCATTGGGAATTAAGCCAAAGTCAATTTGAATACATATAAGTGAATTTTTGTGGATTGTTGAGTAAATTTCAGATCTGATATGTTTGCTACAGCCATATAAAATCACCTACAACAATGATAAATTCATCTAACAGTGGCATAAAAATCAATTGATAGTCATATTTTGTCATTGCCATATCACTTGCATTGGTTGGGCTTGCATTTTATGGAATATTTGATCATTTGATGAGGGTTGTCATAATAATTCAAGGTCTGATATACACTACATAAAGGTCTGATTTAGAATTTACAGCAATGATAAAAGGTGTTGGATATCATCAAATTTCATTTGGCATCCCTCTCTTGTCCCTTGTGCATCTTGGACAAGTGTTCTTCTAAGTGAAACTGGGCATTTTCTTACTGTTGCACTCATTCATTTATTTGCTGCCCCATCTTGCATTTCTGCATCATTGGCATCCATTTGCATTCTTGCATTAACAAACACAAGTGCTCTAATTGGATTGATAAGTGTTTAATGTGATTGGCTAATTGTGGATTAATGCTCTAATATATCATTGTTATCATTGGTTATTTGACATTGCTCTTCATTGATATTGTGATATAGATAGCTCTTGTGATCATAGTCACTCTTAAAGTGCTTAATCAAGTCTAATCATAATTGTGATAAGAGATCTAATTGTGTTCATAAGGAACCCAATCTCTCTATTGTATATCTAATTGGCATATCAAAGGTTTCATTGTTCTAACCTTGAAGCTGCTAATTGTGTTTATCTTGTCAATTTGATCTTGCCTATCTCTTAAGCAATTGTCTATTGATATATTGGCAACATTTTCTGCAACTGTTCAATTTGAGCACTCCCTTGAGGTGAAGATTATCAATGTGTTATTGTTTAAGTTGCAAATAATTGTATTTTGTCTTTAAGCACTAAAGAAATTAATAAACTCACCTTAAGAGTCCTCATCCATCTCTTGCACTTGCATACTAGGATTAGCATCTTGCATTAATTAATTTACGTCCATGCTTAAGCTTGGTCAATAGAGAGTAGGACCACCTTTCTCATCTAGCTTGAGGAGCTTAGCACCTCTTTAGTGTTTAACACGGTAACCTTGTAGTCGAGACACAGTCTCTGTAGCATCAGAGGCATTGGGTGGTTAGAACCTAAAGGGAGGTATCATTAACCAAGCCTTTGCTTGCTTCCCCTTGGATTTCCTCTCACAACCTACTCTAGAGACTAGCTTTGAAACAGTTAAGAGGAAGGAAACATTTAGAGTAAGCATCTAACTAAAATAAACCAAGATTTTGCATCTCTCCTAGATTGTAGGATTTGCATTTCATATAGGATAGTGGAGCATCCCCAAGCAATAGTTGTTCATCTGGTAACTTGGTAATAATTTGTTTTAAGTAAATAGTTGACTTCATTCAAGGCACTGATCTTCATAGTAAATCTAATTGAATCACTTAACTTGCTAATTCAACCGAGTTGCTAGGCCATTCAGTTGTGTCTCCCTTCACATTTCATAGGGACTACCCCCTGTAGCTTGTTGTAGGAAGACAACTAGAACAGAGAGGGTAGGTATCAGAGTGCCAACCCCCACACTGTGCGTTGTCACTTTCCTACATGTACAATTTGGGTGACAACATTTTTGGTGTCGTTGTCGGGGATAGGTTTATCTTGTTCTCGGGGCTACAACAACATTTTCTCCATCCTTTCATCTTTTCATCTAATCTGCCAAAAGTCACAATTTGGCATTGTTAACATCTTTTCTCATCCATCATATTCTCATCTTCATCATCACACCATCTTTGTTTCTATCTACACCTTTGGCGCCTAGACATTTGGGTTAGTTTCCTGTTTGGGTGGCGACTCCACTGATTCATCCATTCACAAGAGCTTATACTAGAAGAAATCTCGGTAGCTTAGTTAACCCCGCTCTAAGAATTCGGTTAAACAAATTACATTCTAGTAAGTTTTTAAGCTTTCTCGGACAAGAAACTCTTCCTAATATCCACCTACTCTTCCCTGACCTGAGAATAGAGATTTTCTCTTCTTGGTTCTTGATTAACTTTTCAATTTTTTCCTTTTGGAATTTAGAGTTAGATTCATGTTCAAGTGGCGACTCCACTTCTTTCATTTTTTGCAAGAATTTTTGCTAGAAGCTTACTTCTTGTAGACACATTGTTTTTCTTGAACAAAAATCTCTCTCTCTGACATCCATTAGCTCGTTTTCCCTTTAAGCAAGTCATCATGAATGACTTGTTCGCCCCTTGTCATTTTACTAACATTCCTCATGACATACCAGAAATTGCCATTAATAATCTACCTTCTTTCACGGGTAATAATACAATCATTACTACAAATCATCTCATAAAGTTTACTCACCATATGGTAAGGTCCGATGGCTCTGCATATGATAAGCATGAAGACATCAGGATGCAGCTCTTTGTCCTTTCCCTGGAGGGTGATGCAAGGAATTGGTTTTGTGATTTTCCTGACAATTCTTTTGATTCTCTACAAGCCATCGTCAATGCTTTTAAAAATAGATATGAAGATCAAATGGATTCACCCTGTGCCAAGAAAGATTAAAATGATCTTGTAAACAGCCCAACTATCATAGAAAGGCTTCAAGAGAATGTTTCGCTTTAATCTTCGCCATATTGCAGACCTTGTTGACCATTTTCATGATGAATCCACTAGAGTCGTTGCAAGAAGAATCCTCAATAGTAGAAAGGCGGGAACAAATGATCAAAGGGGTGTTGATGATAAGTGTGAAAATTTCTGAATCTACACATCATAAATCCTACTGCAATCACTAGTTTATCATCTCCTACTTGTTTTTACATTCAACAAGTTATTTAATTATTTAAATAGCAAGGAAAACACTATTGCAGACTACACATACATATAGATCATGAACTGAAATAGAACGAGACAAATACACAAGGGACACCGTTATTTTTGGACAATCGTCCCCGGAAAAACCCAATGCGAGAAAGTCGGTGCAGCGTATAGAGGGTTTGTATTATTAAGCAGATTTCTAAATACAACTAGGGTACCAAATCTGGCTCACCCAACAAAGAATAAACTCATCCAGCACCTGGATGAACAAACCCCACAGGTGACTGTGTTGTTCCCAATGTTGGGTAGTGATGGCTGCTCCAAGCTCTATGCTGGAATTGTGTCACCTCCTCTAGGAGCTGCTCACTGCATCACTGAGACCCCTTAGCCTCTACTGCGTCACTGTGACAATGCGTCAGATCTCTCCCTCTACGTTGTCTCTCCTGGTGCTACTCTGCCTCTCTGCTATGCATTCTCGGCCTTGGATTGAAGTCCCTCTACTGAACTGCCCCTCTCATTGCAACTCAGATCACCTATTCGATTTTCTCAGCAAACCACGCCCCAGAAAAATCGAACTAATTGATCTCTCCAGTGTATCTCCAACTGACCCTCAAGCCTCCTCTTATACTTTTCCTGTTGATGAATCAATGGCTGAGATTAAGTCCCTAATCAACGGCTAAGATTAAAACAGATTTGATTCTGATTACTTAGAAGTTTCTCACCCATATTCTTATTAATACCCATTCATATTTTTATTTTTCTAAGTTTAGACTTAAGAACCCACTAAAAATATTAATTATTTTAATAACTAATCATCTGAGTGGAATTTCTCCAAATGATTTATGGGTCTTGAAGATCTCATGTGTCCTAGCCCTTCCACAAAATTTCAGAACTAGAGCACATCCCATGCTACCCAAAATCAACAATAAGCATCTTATCAAGAAATTAACTCAAATGCTTAGAGACATGCAATTCAGTCAAGCTCAGTTGATGAAAACCATGAAACTCAACCAAGAGAATCACTCTAAGGAAATGAGATCCATGCACACCAAGTTGATAGCCATAGAAGAAAAACATGTTGAAGATCTAAGCACCATAAAGGCAAATCATAAGAAAGAAATGAGCTCTATGCAAGACATGGAAATCAATCTTCAGAACAGATTATTAGCCATAGAGGAAAATCATATTAAGGAGTTGGAAACCATGGAAGCAAATCATGAGAAAGATATGAGTTACAATCAAGAAATCCATGTCAAATTAATAAAGACCATGGAATTATAGCATGTTAAGGAAATGAATGCCATGGAGGATAGGTTACAGAACATCGTAGGAACCATGAAGGTTGATTGCATGCAACAGATGAAAATTATGGAATCAAAGCATGCCAAAGAAATGATTGCCATAAGGACTGAACAAATCACTGTTCATAGTAAGTTGCAAATGATGGTAAAATCGCAGGTCTATGAGCTCCAGCTCATACTAGAGGATCCAGAGCATAGGCCTTCCAGCTCGCTAAAGCAAACTTCATCTTATTATAAAAAAACCATTGATTCCATTGAGAAATGGCTAAATGAAGATGATCCAGGCAAGAAAGAATCTGAGGGGAATCAGAGTGATGCTTGCAAGATTGATCCATTGGCCTTGACAAAGCAAGTTCATGAAAATAAAGAAGAGCAGGTCACAAAAGTCTTGGATGTTACAAATTTTCCATGAGCGTTTTCCAGATCAAGAAGGAAGTTGTAGGTCAACGACATCATCATCAACATCACATCCTACCGAAAGCAAACGTAAAAAGCAGAAGAGAAGAAGGAAGAGGTTTGATGTATTCGATGGTCGAGAACAATTTGATATTAGGATAACTCAAAGTCCTAGGATCTTCAAAATTCAACATGGTACATTAGAAAAGCAACCCATGAACCTGCCTGAATGTCAACACATGCTCAGTATGCCCTATGTTGAAGACATCTGATGTCATAGGACATCTTTTGTAGTGTATTTCTATCCCTACAATCTTAACTAGGATTTCATTTATGTCATTTGTTATTTTTCTTTCCTACATTTAATTTTATGTCTTTAGGTTTTGATTTTGTTAGAGTAGATTTTTCTATTCCAACAAATGTTCTATATATGCATGATGATTTGAATTTTAAATGGATATCTAGTTGATGGACTTATGTTTTCTTGGATACAAGATTCTGGATTCTCACACTCCTTCCAGCGAATGTGACGTGTCCCCAAGTAGAGCCAGATGTTGACCACACTTTGTAACAGTCCAAGGAAGCAAAATGCAAAGACATGAAGATATTTTTTCAAAAATTCAAAGTCATCAACCATCATTGTTTTATCACTGTAAACCCTTTCTTTGCAAAATTATATTGTAAATGATGTTAGTATGACCTTTCAATTATGTAACAACACCTAGGTAAGACTCCGATTTTGGCGACGAATTTCATCCTAGGAAGTTTTTTAACCTCCCCAAATTATGTGTGTTTCTAAACATGGATAATTGACAAAGTCTTTCTTCCAGCTCAAACCCCAAAGCTAGGGTGGAAATCATTCACAAGGTCTTAGGTGAGTCTTAGTGTTATATTGAGTCTTTGTAAAAGTGGTTTGGGAATAATTTAAGCACATTTGTCTAAATTATTTTATTACAAACCACTTTGTCTATACTAGATCATATTGAGTCACAGAATTGGGTAAAGTCATGAGGGTCTATATGTGAAGGTGTATTCCCCCTTTGAGGGTTGAATTAATTGTAATATTTGATGTAAAAAATATTTTAATGCATGGTCCTTCATACTTAGACCCCATGGCTAAAATATTTGAGGGTGAAAAAAGTATTAATCCCCTTTAGTGTCAATTAATTAATTTTTCTGGCTAAATTAAATAAAAATCTTAAACCAGAAAATTAATTAATTGAGTCAAAAATAATTATAGAGAAATTAATCTCTCCAAGTGGAAAATAATCAAAAATTCATGGGTCAAAGAAAAGTCAATTTTTGGAGGTCCCCCCACAAGAGAAAAATGGGTATTTTGAGAAAATTTGAGCCCTTGGACCTTGGTGATTAAGTCAAAGTCAAATTTTTGAGGAAATTAATCCAAAATATTAATTTCTGAATTAATTAAAAATGGATTTTAAGAAAAATTCGAATATTTCCTCAAAATTAAAAATTCGACAGTGGAGATTAAAAGTGATCAAATTATTTTCAATGGTCGAGATTATTTTGACGAGGATCAAGCCAAATGGCCATTATTTTCCACTTGGAGGGATTTCTCTATAAATAGAAGTCATTTTGCTTCTATTCAATATCTTTGGATGAGGTGATTTTTTTTGTACTAGGCTACAGCTTTGCTAGGAACATTTTTATCATAATAGAAATACTTTGCGGTTTAGTTCATGGTGTTCTTTATTTTGACGAGGATCAAGCCAAATGGCCATTATTTTCCACTTGGAGGGATTTCTCTATAAATAGAAGTCATTTTGCTTCTATTCGATATCTTTGGATGAGGTGATTTTTTTTGTACTAGGCTACAGCTCTGCTAGGAACATGTTTATCATAATAGTACTTTGCAGTTTAGTTCATGGTGTTCTTCTATCTGTTGATCTATGGTATGTGTTAGCTATGTGTTTATTGTATATTGTGCTAAATGAATTTTAATTGTTATTTCATTTGTCGGTGATAAGAACATTCTATTGATACGAGTTATCTTAGGTGATCTGATTCCCTATATGAATTAACAGTTTAACTTGAGAAATTTTTATAGTGATTTACAGATATGCTAGCCCTTGGGCTCCAAGTTCATAGACTATGGAGAAGAGTCAACCTTGTTTGGGCTCTAAGCTTTCATTTTGGCAAATTATTTTGCTAGAGGGTTTTGGTTTGATTTTCTTAAGTTATTCATCCATAAATTTTATTTCAAAATTCTCAAAAATAATTTGTATTTTGATCTTGGGCTAAAAAAGAATTAATCTGCTAATGAGAGCTTGTAATTTTATTTTGTGAATATTGTACATTTGTAAATATTTCGTAAATTATTTTTCTAACCCTTGTATTCTAATACTAACCCATTTTTAATTTTGTAAATATTTATTTAGGGCTTTGGGGTTTAATTGAAAAAAACAAATGTTGGATATTTGGGTTTCTACTCTAAATTTGTTTCGGGATTGAGGAACAAATTGGCATTGGAGACCTCAGAAACCCTAGACGTCTAGGGTTTTTGAGCTCATTTTTGAAGGTTTCCTATTTTCAAATTAAGGAAGAAACTCATTTTCTGAAGGCCCTAGTCTTTACCCAACCTAAAAGGCTAGTGTTTGGGACCTATTTTGCAAGCATTAAGAAGTTGGATCTCATTGCAAACAAGGGTTTCTTCAAGGGATTGGCGTTTTATCTCTAACAATTGATTTTGCAGGAGTTAACTTGGTGTTTACAGGTAGCCAAGTTCATTGGGAGTCCCACTAGCCATCTACAAGGCCTTAAGGCCTCTTGGTATACTCTCTAACCCTCTAATTTCATCTCTGACCTAATTTGAAATTCTGAAATATTTTATGACAGCAGCAAATTTAAGGCCTAAAACATATTTTTAATAAGCCTAAATTCATCAATAATTCACTTAAGGTATTTGGAATTAAGCCTAAGTCAATTTGAGTACATATAAGTGAATTTTTGTGGATTGTTGGGTAAATTTCAGATCTAATATGTTTGCTATAGGTATATAAAATCACCTACAACAATGATAAATTCATCTAACAGTGGCATAAAAATCAATTGCTACTCATATTTTCCATTGGCATATCACTTGCATTGGTTGGGCTTGCATTTTATGGCATATTTGATCATTTGTTGAGGGTTTTCATAATAATTCAAGGTTTGATATACACTGCATAAAGGTCTGATATAGAATTTACAGCAGTGTTAAAAGGTGTTGGATATCATCAAATTTCATTTGGCATCTCTCACTTGCCCCTTGTGCATCTTGGATAAGTGTTCTTCTAAGTGAAATTGGGCATTTTCTTACTACAACACTCATCCATTTATTTGCTGCCCCATCTTGCATTTTTGCATTGGCATCCATTTGCACTCTTGCATTAACAAACACAAGTGCTCTAATTGGATTGATAAGTATTTAATGTGATTGGTTAATTGTGGATTAATGCTCTAATATATCATTGCTATCATTGGTTATTTGACATTGCTCTTCATTGATATTGTGAGATAGATAGCTCTTGTGATCATAGTCACTCTTAAAGTGTTTAATCAAGTCTAATCATAATTGTGATAAGAGATTTAATTGTGTCCATAAGGAACCTAATCTCTCTCTTGTATATCTAATTAGCATATTGAAGGTTTCATTGTTCTAATCTTGAAGTTGTTAATTGTGTTTATCTTGTCAATTTATTCTTGTCTATCTCTTAAGCAATTGTCTATTGATATATTGGCAACATTTTCTGACACTATTCAACTTGAGCACTTTCTCTTGAGGTGAAGATTATCATTGTTTTATTGTTTAAGTTGCAAATCATTGTATTTTGTTTTTAAGCACTTAAGAAATTAATAATCTCACCTTAAGAGTCTTCATCCATCTCTTGCACTTGCATACTAGGATTAGTATCTTGCATTAATTAATTTACTACCAAGCTTAAACTTGGTCGATAGAGAGTAGGACCACCTTTCTCATCTAGCTTGAGGAGCCTAGCACCTCTTTAGTGGTTAAGACGGTGATCTCACAATCGTCAGAGCCATAGTCTCTGCAACACCAGAGGCATCAGGTGGTTAGAACCTAAGGGGAGGTATCGTTAACCAAGCCTTTTTTGTTTCCCCTTGGCTTCTCTCTCAGAACCTACTCTAGAGACTAGCTTCGAAACAATTAAGAGGAAACCAAGATTTTGCAATCTCACCTAGATTGTAGGGTTTGCATTTCATATAGGATAGTGGAGCATCCCCAAGCAACAGTTATTCATCCGGTAACTTGGTAATAATTTTTTTTAAGCAAGTAGTTGACTCCATTCAAGGCACTAATCCTCATAATAAATCTAATCGAATCACTTAACTTGCTAATTCAACCGAGTTGCTAGGCCATTTACTTGTGTCTCCCGGACTTGTTGGTTGCCAACAAGTCTCCAATCTTCACATTTCATAGGGACTACCCCCCATGGCGTGTTGTAGGGAGACAGCTAGAACAAAGAAGGAAGGGATCAAAGTGACAACCCCTGCCCTAAGCGGTGTCACTTTCATGCCTGTACATTTTGGGCGACAACAGGACACATGATTAAAAATTAGTTCTTTCCTCTCAAGATGAAGATTTAGGATGAGGAGTTAGTGCATATAGCACGAAATGGTTATCTACACCCTAGGAAGCCTTTGTGCAAGGTGTCTATGCTCATGAAAACTTCCCTATCTTGAAAAGCTTTATGATGGCTTCATCCAAAAAGAGACAAGGAAACAAACAATTGCAACCAAAGTGCAGGAGTCCCAAACTCAAAGCCTAGCCCTCATCCATAAGGTGGGAAGAGGTGGTAAGAAAGCAGAATCTGGGAGGGATCAAAAGGGTAAGAAGGAAGGATCATGTTCTTCAAATCAATAGAAGAAAGACTTGAGTCATGTGAAATGCTTCAAATGCTACAAGATGGACCACTATAGATATCAATGTTTTGAGATAAAGAGAGCCAATCAACAAGAAAAGCAATTTGTTGGGAGTGTAAAAGTCTCAGCCAAAGGGGATGAGTTATCATCCAAGCTTGAGACCACTTTCTCCATGGTTTTGTGTCTTTCCACTAACA
This sequence comes from Pinus taeda, assembly GCA_000404065.3. Lineage (NCBI taxonomy): Eukaryota > Viridiplantae > Streptophyta > Pinopsida > Pinales > Pinaceae > Pinus > Pinus taeda. Next base: position 27,369 of record APFE031003216.1, on the reverse strand, counting down.
TCATTTATAGGCTAGGGTGGTATGTTGACAATGGAACCTCCAAACACATGACCTTCAACAATAAGGCTTTCTACAAACTTCAAGAACCAAAGGATGGGAAAAGGTGGCATTAGCAATGATACCACTTGTCCAATTACCAAAATGGGTTGTCACCTTTCACATGGCTTCAAGTATTGTTCTATAGTTACATGATGTTTAGTATGATCATGGTTTGACTAAAAATATTCTCTCAATTTCATCGATGATAGATTTGAAGTGTGTGGTTGAGATTGTTGATCAAGGAATCATCTTTAGAGATGGCAACCATGATCATGGTTGATTTTGGCCAAAGGAGTGCAAGAAGGTTGGCTTTACAAGTTGCATGTTGATCCAATGAAACACAATGCTTTAGTGCATGACAATGAGAAGTTGTGCAAGCTATGGCATAGGCAATTTGGTCACCTACTCTATGTCGCACTTCCTATCTTCAAGGATATGGTGCAAGGATTGCCAAAATTCAAGATCGAAAAAAACTAGTGTGCGCAAGGGTTTTGTACTTAGCAAGCATGTGAAGAATACTTTCCCAAGCAATTAGCATAAATCAAAAGAGATTCTTGATCTAATCCATTTAGATGCATGTAGAACTGTCACAACATACCCCTCATTTCAACAAGGGTACAAACAAACATTTATTCACTTTGCATAACGCCATTGTAAGCCCAAGGATACAAGTCAAAGCCTCATAGATCATGTGAGCTTTTGTATTAGGGTGTTTTAGGCCTATTATGGTTGACCATGGCTGGTCCCCTTGGTTCCCACTTTTACCTTTTGTCCTTGATAGGATTGGAAGACTTGGAGTGGATCACATTGGGACTCATGGTTTATAGGAGCATCTAGTTATGTAAGGGTGATTACAGTTGTAGGATCTAGTCCAACACATGTTGTGCGTACATATTTCTTAACACATGGTCATATATCATAAAGTCAGCATGCATCCTTGGCCTCATGGCAATCTCACAACTCTCAACAAGGCCAAGGATGCATGCTGACATGGTCTCAGATTAAAATAAAAATGACATGCGACATGGAAAATTTTGCAAAAGATGAAGGCATCACTCAAAAAATAGCAAACAAAGGTGATCTAATGACACATGGGGGTTCCAAGTGGCAAAACAAAGTCAAATTTTGGCATGAAGAGACAATCTTTAGATAAAAGTTATCTACAAAATTGGTCAAACAAATCCCAAGCAATGTTGTCAAAGATGAATCAGTCACCGAACCGGTTCACCCCCTAAACCAAGAACCAATCTGGAATCGAAAAAAATCAAACCAATAAATGGTCAACCAAAAAATACATAAAGCATTCAAATTTAAAGAAAAACATATATATTCATGTGCATCCATATGAATCCAAACCATTTATACGCAAATATGCAAAAGTTCTCATTTATATAGAAAAAGTGCATATAACCAAAATAGTGCTTAGTGCAATACATCTTTGGACCAAAATTACATCAAAAAAGAGGCTCTAGATGGCCTCTAATGTCAAAAAGAAAAAATCATGCTATAACAAATATCTACATATCATGAAAATCATTGCCTATATTGGGATCATCATCATCAATATCACCCTCTGAGCAATAAAATTAGATAGAAAAAGCTTAACATGTCAAATGAAAATCGAGATTTTGTTTGAGTGATGGCTACATGTTTACAAGGGTCATGATAGAGGAGTTCAACAATCAATGCCACTAACATCAAAGTACATAGAGGGCTTGGTGCTCTTCATTAAATGTTTGTTCCATACCCTCATAGATGACAAAATCCAATGGAAACACTGCAATTCCCCCAATCCTAAAATCGTAAATATAATTAACTCTACTAGAGTTTGAGTGGAATCTAAAATTCTACTTTCTCCATATGAAATCCAATGAGGTTGGAATTTCTCAAACATCATAAAACAATTAAAAGTAATGTTAAAAATTTAAGTAGAAGGACTTCTTTCACTTTAAGAATTTAACATTACCATTAATTATTTAGCGTTATAGGGCCCTAGGGTTGAATATTAGACTACCTACTCAGAAATCATTGTTAAAAAAAAAATGTTCCAAGAGTCCCTGGTTGCATTGTACCAGCCGGTTCAATATACCAAACCGGCCTTTTCCAGTTTTGTGCCACCAGTGAAACTAGTTTAGCCATAAAATGGTCAAAACGACTAGTTCCACCAATTATGGTCCAATTCTAATAACATTGAACTCAAGTGGCAGAATCCTTAAATTCCTTAGGGTATTGGAGATCCACATTCTGTGCATGATGAAGTCCTCATTAAATGCCACGTGAGAGTCAAGAGAGATGGCGCAGAAATCAAACTAGCCATTGCGGCTAGTGGAAAGTTGAAGATGGTGAAAGATCCCACGAATAGTCAAGCAAACAAGTCAGAAGAAGCCAAGGCATTGGAGATCTAACCTCATAGACCAAATCAAGTTGCTTCTACTTAGTTGGAGGTCAATGGGATGTTGAGTTCGTTGTGGCTCAAAATGGAACCTTGCACCCCAAGCAAGAAAAAGTTAGCCATTGCAAAGTAAATTCATTTTCCTTTCAACCAAATTGAACTTCCCTGGACCAAGTCAAGCTTCTATGGACCAAATCAAACCAAGCAAAGCAAGTCAAACTACCTCATCTAGCCATTGGATCAGCTTGAATTGAACAACGGACTATGTTGAAATTTGATGACTAAAAAAAATTTCCTGCAATCCCAACCTAGTTTTAATTTCATCTTATCACTCCCATTCAGTTAAATGCCCTTTCCCATAAAAATACATTCAACATATAGAATTCTGGAAATGAAATTTTCAGATTAAAACACATGGGACTGTGAACACATGCTGAAAATATATATGGACATAACCAAACCAGTGACACATAAAAATACACAGATTTTTGGTCAACTTAGACCCAGGCAAAACCCCTTCAATCTTCTTCGGGGAAAACCTGTTAGAGAGCTCTTCAAATTTATTTATCTTTCAAGTTCAGGAAAAATACATTTGCAAACAAAACAAAACAGCAAAATACAACTTATCTCTTCAGCACAAAACTCATTGAAAATCGTGACCACTTTGCCTCGATTTTTGTGCCCACTTGAAGCTGAAAATATGTACTGTACGGATACGATTGTATGATCTATATAGATTTTTTCAAAAAAAATCAAAAACTTCTCTTGAATGGCGTGCAGCTCACAGCACTCAATGTTGTTCGTACTATACCCATAGTTTTAAAACTCCGACTCCGACTCCGACTCGACCGAAGATCGACTCCAACTCCGACTCCGAAACGGTAATGACTCGGCTGGCTCGATTTCAATGACTCAGTCGTTGTAAAAAATACATTAAATATTTATTTTTTTTATAAAAACAAATTTTAAAGGATTTTAAACATAATTTTAAGATTTTCATTCATGTTTCCAAACACACAGCATTATAATATAGATGGAAGACAACATATGATCAAAATAGGCTCATGAACCAATCCATTATATCAAAATGGTACCCAATGGCAATACATAGTCAACTGTCATACATGATCAAAGACTCAAAACAAAAAACACATAACCAAGGAGGCTAGAAATGGCCTCTACAACAAAAGTAAACTGTGACCAGACTCCAGTACTAGTACTACAACTACTGGCTAGTAGCTATTGCCAGAGGAGCCAAGATCATGTCGATCAATCTCTGGATCATCATCAGAGTCAAACAGGGGGCCCCATGGCTCCTCATCATCATCATCTCCAACTGCAGTTGTAGAAGTGGTACCACTAGCAGGCTGTGCAACTGTAGCAGATGCAAGCTGAGATAGAGTAGATATGCGGCTACGCTTTTGTCGTGGCTGAGCAGAGGAAGCACCTACAACTGGAGTCCTTGCTAGCTGTGAGATTAAGGCTGGTGGATTGGGATCTGCATTCAACTGAACAGCATGTTCAAGTTCAAATGATGTTTTGATATCTAAATCTAAATCAAGATCCTCATCATGATAAAACTCTGCTAGACGACTTTCCACTACCCAATCTGATGTTGGATCAATGTCTTCCAACACAATGGGATCTGAATTAGGTCTTGTGTTCAGCAAATGGTTTCGTCTGAGCTGGAGGTTGTATTGGACATAAACTAGATCATTTAACCATTTTTTATCCAAACAGTTTCTCTTCTTTGTGTTACTTGGGAGCAGGAGCGAAAACGGGAGTGGGAGAGACATTTTCAGAAGCTCCTGGTTTGGGAGCGAATCCCAGAGGAGTTCGACAACCAATGTCACTAACATCAAGGTACATAGAGGGATTGGTGCTCTTGATTAAATACGAGTTCCATACCCTAATACATGACAAAATTCAATGGAAACATTGCAATCCTCCAGTCCTGAAATCCTGAAAAACTGATAAGTCTGCTGGATTTTGAATGAAATCTAAAATTCTACTTTCTCCATATGAAATCCAATGAGACCGAAACCACTCTCAACAAAACTCAAAACAAAAAACACATAACTAAGGAGGCTAGAAATGGCCTCTACAACAAAAGTAAACTGTGACCAGACAACAGTACTAGTACTACAGCTACTAGCTAATAGCTACTGCGATAGGAGCCAAGATCATGTCGATCAATCTCTGGATCAACATCAGAGTCAAACAGGGGCCCCATGGCTCCTCCTCATCATCATCATCTCCAACTGCAGTTGTAGAAGTGGTACCACTAGCAGGCTGTGCAACTGCAGCAAATGCAAGCTGAGATAGAGTAGATATGCGGCTGCACTTCTGTCGTGGCTGAGCAGAGGAAGCACCTACAACTGGAGTCCTTGTTGGTTGTGACACTGAGGCTGGTGGATTGGGATTTGCATTCAACTGAACAACATGTTCAAGTTCAACTGATGTCTCGATATCTAAATCTAAATCAAGATCCTCATCAGGATCAAACTCTGTTGGACGACTCTCCACTACCCAATCTGATGTTGGATCAATGTCTTCCAACACAATGGGATTTGAATCAGGTCTTTTGTTCAACAAATGGTTTCGTCGGAGCTGGAGGTCGTATTGGACATAAACTAGATCATTTAACCGTTTTTGATCCAAACGGTTTCTCTTCTTTGTGTTAATTGAGAGCAGGAGCGAAAACGAGAGCGAGAGCGACATTTTCAGATGCTCATGGTTTGGGAGCGAATCCCAGAGGAGTTCGACAACCAATGTCACTAACATCAAGGTACATAGAGGGATTGGTGCTCTTGATTAAAAACGAGTTCCATACCCTAATACATGACAAAATTCAATGGAAACATTGCAATCCTCCAATCCTAAAATCCTGAAAAACTGATAAGTCTGCTGGATTTTGAATGAAATCTAAAATTCTACTTTCTCCATATGAAATCCAATGAGGCCAGAACCACTCTCAAACATCCTGAGTCATTTCATGGTAATGTTAAAAATTTAAGTAAAAGGATGAAAATGAAGATTAAGGAGAATGTCACTTTTACTTAAGAATTTAACATTACCATGAAATTTGAATAGCATATCAATAGTAGAGAGCATTTGAGTGTGTTAAATAGGGTTTGGGAGGGGGAAATGGACCCCAAATAACATTTAATTAATTCATAAAACACATTGGAGTCCAAACCAATCAACAAACACTTCAAAATTTCATTAAAAAAATGTCAAATCACTGTTTTGATGGGTTTATAGGCCACTGGTTATGACTCGGCCTAATCAATATGGAAATGGCCGAGTTGGCCGAGTCAGCCATGACTCGGTCGAGTCATGGCTGACTCGGCCTACTGAACCGTTTCCTCCACCGAGTCACATTTTTGGGCAAATGAAACGGATCAACTCGACCGTTTCCGTTTCGAATCGGCCGAATTTTAAAACTATGCTCTATATAGACCGTTGATTGGTTGTTTGATGTATTTGGTCAACACTCGACCAGATATATGTTTTGCAGTTAACACTATGAGTCAGTTCATGTGTGTGACCAGGAGAGTGCACTGGGTGGCTGTAAAACACATTCTTCGTTACTTGCAGGGGATTGTGGATTTTGGTCTGGATTATAGACAGGGTGATGGAGTGAGACTGGCAGGGTACACAGATTCAGATTGGGCAGGTTGTTCTTTAGATAGGAAGAGTACTTCTGGGTGCTGTTTTGGGTTGGGTTTGACAGTTGTGTTGTGGATCAACTGGAAACAACAGTCAGTTGCATCGAGTTCAGCTGAGGCCAAGTATATGGCTGTTAGTTTGGCTAGTTGTGAGGCCATATGGCTTCGCAAGATGTTGTTTGGTCTATTTGGTCACGCATTGAGACCTTTAGTAGTTTATTGTGATAACCAGAGTTGCATAAAACTCACGGAGAATCTAGTTTTTCATAACAGGTCAAAACATATTGAGATCAAGTATCACTTCATTAGAGACTATGTCCAAAAGGGAGCTGTCAAGCTTGAGTACATTTCCACAAATGAGCAGGTAGCAGACATTTTCACCAAAGCCTTACCACGGGGCAAGCATGTCTACTTCAGAGACAAGATGGGAGTGGTGAGGAACACTTTCCTTGGTAGGAGGGAGTGTTAAAATTTGGGTACTAGAGGACAAGTGGTTCCCTCAGGCTTTGATCTTTGGCCTAAGGAAAAATGTCCAAGTTTATTTTTTACTTTTCTCCTAAAGTGACTTTATAAGTGGTAAATTCAATTTAATTTAAAAGTGATTTTATAAGTGGTAAAGTTACATTCTAATTTAAAAGTGACTTTATAAGTGGTAAAGTTACATTCTAATTTAAATGTGACTTTATTAAAGTCAATCAAGAACTAGAAAGTGAAAAAGTGATTATGGAAATAAAAGGCTAAGTGGGTCTTTATTTAAGTGGGTGAGTTAAAAAATAGAAAGTGAGAACTAAATGCACATCTATTCTCATCCCTAGATCTAAATGAATCTTAGCCATTAGATCTTAGGTTAACCTAAAAGATCAATTCATTCTTTCATGAGAATTTGAGAGAAAGAGAAGAGAGCAAAGAGAAAATTTCTGAGCAGTGAGGAAGTGAAGAAGAGCAGCAAAAAGACATTTCAGCAAATCTGCGCAGCAACATTTATTGGCACGCATCCCAAGGCAAAACCGTTCAGTAGGAGAAAGGCATAGAAATCAAAGAAGAGGGACATCAACAAGGGCACGCATTTCGAGGCAGCCATATTGTTGAAATCTGTACGATCTGTACAATTTGTACAAGTTTTGGGCATATTTTTCGAGGCAGGTCGTACAACATTTAATGCTGTTTTATTGCTCGGAAAATCTCTGTTTTGGCTGTTTGCTGATTGGCACGATTTTCGAGGTGGAGTTCAAGCACGAAAATCGAGATAATTTGTAATTTGTGGTTGCTGGAATTGTTACTGTGTATTTCAGTTTCTTTGTAAGCATTTTCAGAAATAAAGAAGAGCTCTCAAACTAGTTTTCCCCAAGAGTTGTAGGGGGTTTTTCTAGGGTCACATTGACAAAAAATCACTGTGTTATTTTCTGTGTGTGGTTGTCATAATTTTGCTGTGTTTTATTTTTGTGATTTCAGCAGTTGTGAAATCTCTAAATTTGTGTTTTAAGAAAATATTGTCTTTTCCAGATTTTAGAATTTTTATCATGCTTGGATTTAAAACTAAATGCATGGAGTGATAAGGAAAACTAATAACCGGAGTGGGGGTTGAAATTTCTTCAAGGGTTTTTTCTTTCAAGTGTAAGCAATCAATCCATAAGCCCAAGGCTTTCTTCTCCAACCCTTTTTGTCTAGATAGGGTTAACAATTCTTTAGATATGGTTTTAGCTCCAAACCCTAGATTTTGCAATCCCATTTAGTCTCAATCTTTCAGCAAGATATCAGAAGATGTACTCTGCTCATAATTTGATCAGCCTTCAGGATTTGAAGAGGAGATTTGACCTCTTGATATGTCTCAACAACTTTGTATATGTTTCCAATGTCCAAAGCTATATATGCTTACAATGATCTTCAGATCAAGAAACTCCTTTTTATCACAATGTCATTGTCACAACAACATTTGCTCTTGCAATACATATGATCATTCAGGTCTAAGATTTATACTCAAACATTTATTCAATCCTTCATGTGGCTTTCTTTATTTGTTGTAACAGTTCTTTGTTGACTATCAGTTTTCAATCTTCTTGACTTTTATTCTCCCATGACTTTTATTCGATTCTTAGATGCTTCTCCTTCAACTTAAATGATATCGTATAGGGGTCATGATGTCCATATTCACTGTAGTAACACATCATTCATGCCAAGTGATCATTCCACTGGGGTGGATGCTATAACATGAGATTGGCAACAATGTCTTTCATGTGTTCAAATATTCAACCAAATCATGGTGGGAGATCGATTATCAATACCTTTGATTACATTTATAGAGATATGCCACAAATACAAGGGACTCAACCCTTTTTACCACAGATAGAGCTAAGATCATAATTAAGATCATCACCATAGGCTTTGATAAGTAATGTCTGCCTCTTTTGCTGTATGTCTATAATATATACAAGGCACACTTTTCTTCCTTTTCTAACTTCCAGAGAGGCTTAGTCTCTTATAGCTTGATATAGCTTATGAATAGAGACTTAACCATAGATCGGATCACAACAAAAAATTCAGTCATCTTCAAGATTCTTAGATCATACTATGGTTTTGACTTCTTTCACAGAGACTCTTCACTTGTCATTAACATTTATGTTGAGCGGTTTTCACTAGGCTAGATCTTAGGTCCTTCACAAGGGCTCAGCTTGACATCAAATAAGAGTTTGGTTTGTCATCATAGAGCAACTTGGATCATCATCATGCTTAATAGAACTCGGATTACTAGATTCAGATCATAATTGTCATCACAGAAACTCAGATCATTATGTCATCATTGGATCATCAATACATATCTTCTGACTTGAATTTTCCGTAGAGATTAACTAGCATTTGTAGAATAATAATACCACAGAGATACAACAGTATCACTGTAACTTGGATGTCACAGAGGTAGCTCGGATGCCTCAGACTTTCGGTCTACCAAAAGAGATTTATCACAGCGGTACCATTTTGGACCAGTGTCGCAGACTACAAGCTTGGATTTGATTCCAAACTCAATCTTGTCACTCTTCCACAAAGATGACAAACTCGGATTCAATGAGATATCTCAGATTTACAAAGTTAGTTCAGATGCCATTTGGATTACCATACCACAGAGATGAGGCTGGATGTTAGCTCAGAGAGAAGGCTCATATTTCCACAGACTTCGGAACACAGATTTCAGATTTGGTTTGAACAATACAATTGAAACTCAGTTGCCATGGATTCAGACTTTTAGTGACAGTGATCTCCTTAAAAAAAACTGTCTTTCCCTCAACATGTCACAATACATGATCATCTATACTTAATTTGTCATATCAATTCATCTAAGTATGGATGTCTGACCTCAAAGGGTTTCTCATTGATCCAGTGAGTTCCTTCAATCCTCAAGAGATAGGAATCTTGTACAAATTATGTCAAGACAGAGTCAGGAAAAGAATATCACTGAGACTTTAGGATACATACCTCACATGTTAGACTTAAGATTTTATTTCAGTACAAGGTCTTCAAATTTCTTTCATCTTTCTTCTACAAGGAAATCCCAGGTCGACCGTCTTTCACTATGTATAGAACATGGATCTTTCAAAGTGGCTTGGTCTTGACTCCTTCCATAGAGATATACAAGCTCGGCCTTGGTCACTAATTTGGATCATGCTTTTGAAGTGTAAAACTTCGGGATAACAGAATATATATATATATAATATATATATATATAAGTATATATATAAATACTTCTATTAATAAAATGAATTACAGATAGATGATGATTTACAATGGGTTGCCTGGCTTATATACTGCCATGGCACCCTTTAGGAAAGGGCATGATCTTATGACCGTGCCCTTTTGTCTAACTAAACCTAAATTAAATAATAAACCTAAAATTAATTAATTTTTTACATAACATTGCCTTCCTCTCGAAAGAATGCTTTGTCCTCAAAGCATAAGTAACGACGAATGTTGTTGAAGAATGATTCATTCTCCCAGAGAGCGTCTTCTTCGGGTAAGTCCTTCCACTTGAGCAGATATTCTAAGATGATCAAGGTCGCACATTCCAAAAGGTCTTGGATTAATCTCTCAAGTTTCGTTTTTTGGTGATGTGGATATCGGTATGGCTTTTTCATAGGTCGGTCTTGAAATACTTTTCCATGCTTCTGAATTAGATCTTGCATCTCTGGTGACTCTTCTTTGGTCATATTTGCAGATAACATTT